>OZ030006.1:59073631-59123631 GCA_964023405.1 Apodemus agrarius
ACCGTGTGGGTGCTGGGAACGGAATCCTGGTTTCCTGAAGGAGCAGCCAGCGCTCTCAATCCCTGTACCATCTCTCTGGCCCCTCCTGCCACTGTTGTTTCCGGTCTTTTGGTTGTTAGATATGCTCTCCCGATACAGCACTCTGGTCTGACACTCACTGTGTAGTTCAAGCTGGCCGTGAAACCACAGAGCTCTGTCCGCCTCTGCCTTCTGAGGGCTGGGATTAAGGTCTTGGGACATCGCACTCAGCTATCTTGAATCCTTAATCCATAATTTAGTTTGTATTATAATAGAAACGATAGTCTAAAGGATAATCTCATCATCCTTTACATCCTAAGACATCAAAATTATTATTTTGATTATATTATATTAGCTATTATATACTAGCAATTATTTTACTATAAAAGCTATTATTATAACAGCTTGACAGTACTCTAGCTACACTGATTTGGGGGTGGGGGATACTTGGAACTTTGGAGTTTGCCTTTTTGATTACGTTATTGGAAATGGCATCCTTTGAAAGTGGCCTGTGTGTCCACCCGTGACTCAGTTTTGAGATAATTTGCATTTTGGTGTCACTTGGGTTTGGATAACTCAGAAATTATCTGTGAACCTGTTGGTAAAATACTTTCATGAACCATGCAGAATGCTGTGAGAAGCACTAACTTATTACAAAATCCACTATCCGTGTCTGCCATAAGATTATAATTGTTTATTGTAGAAAATTTAAGTGAGCCCATTTGTCTTTAGTATGGTCAAGGGTGCAGGGCCACTGCCAGCCAGGCTGGACCCCTGGCTAAACCAAGGTGTACGTCCACCTGCGGAATCATTTCCGTATTCTCAACTGTAAACTAGAACTTCCCCCGGGGAAGTTCTTAACACACAACCTGGGCAATGGCGCACACCTTTAGTTACAGCACTTGGGAGGCAGAGCCAGGAGGATCTCTGTGAATTCGGGGCCACCTAGGCCAGCTAGGGTTGCATAGAGACCTCAGAATAAACAAACAAACAAATCATACAACGTCCACAGTAAAGTAAGCCTAATGGGACGAGCATAGAGTTGCGTGTCTCCCAGCGGTAAAAAGGCTTATCCTGTCACAGACACAGCAGGGCTGGGGGTGGGGGGGTGGGGGGTGGGAGAAACTGCCCCAAGGAGAGAAGCCAGAGCCTGGAGGGCTAGAGCAGGGCTGGCTGGCTGTTTCTCTTCCCTTACACACGATTTTATTTCTCCTCAGAACCAACATGGATGAGGAGATTACCATTCTCCAGTCCAAAGGGAAAAAAAGGAATGCCCACCCCTTCCCCCCCCCACCCGAGTTCTCACATCTACTGAAGTTAATGTGGTCATTCCTGTGTTCTGCAATGGCTTTGTCGTATTCTCATTGAAAAGCTGGATAGTCAACAGGACATGTTTAAAATAAATTACATTTAAAGGAGCTAGTTATATTGGCTCTTATTATATTAGGTTCCCTATTGTCTTTGTTCACTGACTGTTGACAGTGGATTTATTTATTTATTTATTTATTTATCAAATAGATTAAGGAGCTGAGTGAAATAGAATACATTGAAAATCTTCCTATCCTTCGAGTTCTCAATCTACTAAGGAATCCAATTCAGGTGAGAGTTTGCCTCCCTCAGGGGTGAGGGAGGGGAACAGGGGACCAGGATTTGGCCTTGATCGGCAGCATCTGGAAAGTGAATTCAGCTCCCCCCCCCACCTCCTTGCTTTGAAAACAATCGCAACAGCTACCACTTCAAACAGCTTGTTTTGGAAATGTAAGATTGTCTTTCAAGGCCAACAAACTCAGTGGCTCCAGTTCCCCTAAAGCCCACATTTGAAAGTCACTTAGTTCATGGTCCTTTAAGACAGATGATGGGTGGGGCTAAACATTATAACAGAGAATCAATTAAAATTGTAAGCAGCGATATTTTATATCGGAGAATGTAGAGCCCAGAGGTCCAGACAGAATGTGGTTCCTATTGTATAACAGAGGGAAGGCAGTATTAGAGTGGACGTCTAAAGTAATGTGCCTGCACATAGCCATGGAATTGGCACAGCCATAAAATAACTACGGACTTAAATAACACGGTCCCTAGGGTTTGTAGCCCTTGAGACCTGAGTATCAGGGACAGTTTTCCAGGTTCCTCCATTGCTAAGGCCGCCTTCCCAGTCCCCTCGCCCCGCTCACTGCCCACCATGGCTTCGTTGGGGTTTTCTACACCTATCCTTCCCACATGCCTCCACAGAGTCCTGACTCCGGAAGCTTGTCTGGTGTTCATTTTGTTTATATCTTGATGAATATGTCTAGACAAATAAAAACACCAAATCAGACATAAAAAAAGAAACATTGAAAAAAAAAAAAAAGCAGACATGGGACGGTGGCAGACAACATGAAGACACCCCAGAGGGTGTGAGGAGCAAGGTCTGAGGGAGACCCCGCACCCCAGACCCTGACCCTCAAAGAGGGCTCTGCATCCACACGGATGGCCGCGAGGACCGTTCATATGCAGAACTCTCATGCAGACAAACTCACTTATAAACAAACACTCTTACAACACACTCTGAGGTATGCAGGAGAAGCTTTGAAATGCTTCAGTTGTTGTTTGATAATCATACAGGTTTCCCAGGGTTCAGTGTGGTGGTTCACTCATGCATACAACACTGAATGAGCCAATCAGGGCCATTAGCGTTCCATTTCCCGTGTCTCTGTGTTGGGACCCTAAGTAAAGATGCTGCTACAGCTTTCCTTCTCTTGCATCCCCACCTGTGAAAGGCATCTGACGCTCACATCGTGCTCTTCAGGGAGGTGAAGCATCTTATACAAAATAAACCCCTCAGGTACCGCTTTAAAGTCAGGCGGTCCTAACAGCTGGCAGGGAATAAAGAGGAATTGGTTCCTAAGCAAGCGACATTTTATTACTGTAAGACAAGTTCATCATGATCCCAACTAATACAAAAGAACGCAATAAGTAATCAACCCATAATGAAATCATGAGAAATAGTCAAATGTCATTGTTTTCAGTAATGAAACTCTTTGGCTTTAGTAGAGAAGGGTTGACGTCTTAGATGGGCTGCTCACCTCTGTGGGCTCAGTGTAGACACCAGAGGATAGTCCTGCTTTCCTGCTATCCTCACGGAGATTAGTGAGATCTGCACTTGAAGAGCTTTATAAATCACAGGACACATTCTGTGTCTCGGCTGTTACCTGAAGGGCGCCTGACAGACGTGAAGACGCTGAGCCCTGTGTTGGGGTCTGGAAGGCGGGGTCATGGCAGCAGGTCCTGAGAGGCCCTTGAGGGTGGAAGGTTGTCACTTGCTGACCTGGGGAAGAGGAAGGCCATTCAACAGTCCTCTTGTTTCCAACAGGTCAAGCCCGAGTACTGGTTCTTCGTAATATTTATGCTGCTGCGACTGACAGAGTTAGATCAGCAGAAGATTAAGACGGAGGAGAAGGTATGTAACCATGTTGCCTTCACGTGCTTTCTGGTCGATACATTCAAGAATGTCACGGTTGCTTACATCAGGACATGCAACCAATCAGTGAGCAGCAGAGCAGTATGCAAATTAATTATTTAGGAACAATTTCCTTGTCCTAGGATTTGCCAGTTGAACCCTCTGTTAAGCTGGGCATTAGCACGTGCAGTGACAGGTGTTCTGGGGGTACAATGGGAAGTCCGGCAGTGAGGAGTACAGGTGCCCCTCCTGCTGCCCATGGCCAGTTGTGACTGGTTTGCGATATGTATAGCTTCCCTACATAATCACAGAGTCTGAAAGTCTATCTATGTCATATTGGAAATTAACAATGAAATATCATATGTAGCAGAGGACAGCCTTGTCAGGCATCAATGGGAGGAGAGGTCCTTGGTCCTGTGAAGGTTCGATAGATGCCCCAGTGTAGGGGAATCGAGGGCGGAGAGGCAGGAGTGGGTGGGTGGGTGGAGGAACACCCCATAGAAGCAGGGACAGGGGGTGTTGGATAGGGGTTTTCTGGGAAGGGGGACTGTGTAAGGGGATAACATTTGAAATGTAAATAAATTAAAAAAAAAGACATCTGAAGAATTAAAAATAAAACAATGCAATATATGGCACCATACTATATAAGCAAATGGTGCTTAAATCATTGCTCTAATATTGCAGTGTTCTTAATTCTACTCGTGACAAGGACCCATCAGATCCACGTAGCTCCAGAGGAGTGAGCCGTGGCGTGCTAGCCAGCACCTGCCTCCCTCCCTCCCTCCCTCCCTCCCTTCCTCCCTCCCTCCCTCCCTCCCTCCCTCCCACAGTGTGGCGGGAGTCAGTGCTAATGAGAGGTTTCCTAAACCAGATCCAATTTGAGACAGGAATGAAGAAGGTGTATAGGTGGGCACGTACTCCATCTCATAAATGTTTCCGCAGCCCAGACTAGAAACAGTCCCTGATGCTTCCTCATTCTTAACTCCACACCCTGGGCCACGGGCACATGCCTGCCTCCTTTAACATTTTCTAAGTAGAATGAAAATGAAAGTCACTATTAAGTAAAGAGATAATGTATTTAGTTTGGCTGCCTACCTAGGAACTGCACCAAGGGCAGTCGGTCCTTATTCTTTTGAGAAACAAACATGTCTCTCTCTACTTTTCTAATTCTGGAAAAGGTTTGTGCAGTGAATAAGTATGACCCTCCCCCAGAAGTGATCGCTGTCCAAGATCACATGACCCATGTCGTCAACAGCATGTCGCAGCCACAGAGGATCTGGGACAGGTATTTATTTGGGCCGCACAGATAGAACTCAGGGTGGGGGTGGGGCAGGGGTGGCGGAGCGGGTGGGTAAGCAAAAGACAGTATTGTTGTTTCCCTAGACCTCTCTTCTGTGCCTCACTCGGTCCCCATGGAAGCTGCTTTCTCAGGGCTGGAGAGATAGCTCAGCATTTTAGAGCACTGGGTGTTCTTCCCCAGGACCTGGGTTCAGTCCCAGAACCTGCATGTCAGCTCACAACTGACTGCCATTCCAGTCCCAGGAGATCTGACACTTTCTTCTGTTCTCCATGAACGCCAGGCACACACACAGTACCCAGATGACATGTAGGCAGAACACGCGTGTATATTAAATAATACAAATTTTTAAAAAGATTTGTTTATTTACTTTATGAGTACACTGTAGCCGTCTTCATGCATACCAGAAGAGGGCATTGGGATCCCATTACAGATGGTTGTGAGCCACCATGTAGTTGCTGGGAATTGAACTCAGGACCTCTGGAAGAGCAACCAGTGCTCTTAAACGCTGAGCCATCTCTCCAGCACACAATTTTTTCCGAAGCTCGTTGTTGTCTTCTCAGAGGTAAGGGACCAAGTGTTCAACCATGGCCTGTTAGCGTGTACTTGAATGTACTGTTGGTTCACCCTTGGTGGCCTACCCAGACATAATGGTGATCTGATTCTTTGTCATAGGGTGCCTTGTATTCTAGGTAGCCTGAGCCAAATGCCAGTGAATTTGAATTCTAAAATAAAAAGTGTTAACTTTTCTGCCCTAGGATAGGAACATGACCTTTATCTCATGAACAGAAAAATTATCATTTATAAACACATTTGTTACTTTTATAACAAATTTGTTCTTTGATGAAGAGCTTTAGACCAGAGTGAACTCTTTCTTCTATGAGTTGCTTTTGGCCACAATATTTTATCACAGCCACAGAAGTCACTAATACACACATTCATGTTGAACACGGGTCATATTTCCCTCAGTTAATCTTCTTCTGGAAGAATCCTCAAAGATGCCCCCAAAGGTGTCCCTCACTGATGACCGAGCCTCGCTTTCTCAATCTAAACAAGCGTACCTAACCATCACACCGTCCAGCAACCGTGAGCAGTTGTTATCGTCTCCTGCCGGAGAGCATCCTGTGAATTCAGACTTCCAGGGAAGTCCCTAGCAGGAAGCCCAGCTCACCTCAGGGAGACCTGACTAGTCCCTTACAGAGCGCCATCAGCCCAGCAGGGAGGAGCCACCCTGCCAGGCTGCACACAGGACTCCTGTCTCTCACCTCCAGATCCAAAGACAGACTTACCCCGCTTTCTCCATTTCTTTTTGAACAGTCTGCCAGAGCAGATGGCCATAAGTATAACATAGAAATTCTATCAATACCCAAAGGCATTTTAAAAATACTTGTAAAACTCTCGGCTATAAGCACTTCTTTTTCACTTCCTGTGGTGTTTGCTTCTGTGCCTCACGGTTGGCTTCCCACAGAGAGGAGGATGTTTCATTTCACAATCCAGGACATGGTTATTACATATAATATAATCATGTCAACATTGACAGGTTTGCTTGTTTATGAGAGCCCTCTGGGCGAGATGATTTGTCCTTCCTTTGTGTACGTCAGGAAAAGTACAGTTGATGTGGATGAAGGTCTCTTCTCTGATTTGTAATGTGACTGTTTGATGCTTACGGTTGTGTTTATGTAGGAACATGTAGCAAAGACATCAGTAGCAGTGTTTGAGAAACACACGTTTCGTGGTCATGTCCCGCTGTCGGACAAACAAGGGCAGAGGCCAAGCAGGTCCAGCCGGCGAAGGGCGGGGCACTGTGCACAGTTCTGATCAGTGCCTGTCACGTGGCCCAACCCTTGCCCTTCCTGCCGTGCCAGGACACAGCAGGCCCTGGCAGCTGGAGCAGGGCACCAGCCGCTGCCGGCACCTGGCCCTGTCAATTGTGTGTTGCATTGTTAGAGAATCAGTGTCCCCTCACCTGATGTCACCGGGGTGAGGATGCCTGACGAAGAAGAGGAGGACAAACTGAGCAGCCTGGCATCACGGGCAGCTCCTAGCTCCTTAGTGTGGCCTCCTTCCCAGAGTCATCTTGCGCATGCTCCGTCCAATTCTGGCACCACGCCTTTCTTTAAGAGGCCTCGGCTTTGTTTTGGGCTACTTTGGATATAGCGTATGCTTTCATTTGTGTTTATTTTTACAGTAGGGAATATTTTTGAATTGTCTAACATTTTTCTTGTTTGGGTTGTTTTGGGTTTTGTTGTTGTTGTTTTTCATTTGCCTATTTTCTATATTTGTCACTGTCATATTCTTTTTCAAAATGTACTTCGAGCACGTCAGTAATATACATGCGGTTGTGAGGAACAGTACAGGTGGGCTCTGTGTCTTCCCCCGTATCCCCAGTGGAGGTGCCCTGTGCAGTCATTAGTCGGGAGGCCTCTGAGGCCTCAGGTTTCTGCAGCCCCTCGGGTGCCAGTGTGCTCAGGTCCATCTGGTTCTGCTCAGGTCCGTTAGGAGTCAGTCACCTGAGCACCACTCTCAAGACTTAGCTCAGTCGTGCTAAGTGTCCCCGTTGTGCCTTTAGATAGCCGGGATTCTGCGCTTTCCCAGAGACACTTGTTATGTGTGTTTTCCATGGACGTGTTTGTCCCCAAGCTTTCCCCATTTTTGTGCATATCCATAGAGATTAGAAACCGTGCTGTTTCCTGACTTTTGTAGAACCTCCACTGGATCCATATCTCAGCTATGCCATCAAACATTTTATTTTGTTCTGTTTCTGTGGTATGTTTCATGAACATATAGGCGCGGGATAGGATGAGGACACTGTTCTGATCATTTCATTCATTTTTTTTAAAAACACAGAGTCTCTTCATGCAACTCTAGCTTGCCTGGAAGTTGCTATGTAGACCAAGCCGGCCTTCAAAGTACTCTTCCTTTCTCTGTCTCTGAATCTGTGCTGGGTTAAAGGAGTGTGCCACTAGACCAGCAAGAATGTTATTCTTTATTCGTGTTCCAGCCCTTCCTTTCCTTTGAGCAAGTCAGCCTGCCTTTCTTTACTCCAGCTTGTTAGATGAGGAATGGTAGAAACAGCCTCCGTAGCCCTTGAGGTAATTACATGAGGGCCAGGTAGAGCACATAGAGGAGTGCCTGGCACGTAGCGGCTGCTCACATGTGGCGTCCTTTGCTCTGAAGCCTGCTTGGCATGCCTGTGTTCTGGGGCAGTAGACATGGAGTCTAAACACTGCCCCAGGAATTCACCCACCTTGCTCATTGATAAGTTCTAGGAGGAATATATTAGCAATCAGGACCTAATGTGTCCTACCGTGGTTTTCCTTTATAAAAGCTTGGTAAAGTAAATTGAGGTAAATTTGTATTTTTACATTATTATCTATCCTTTCAATATTATTTTCCCCCAAATGTTATATTTTATTTCATGTTGAATATGTGTGTGTGCCCAAGTGCATGTATGTGTGCACCATGTGTGTGTAGGTACCTGTGGATGCCACAAGAGGACATCGAGTTATAGTTGGTTGTGAGCTGCTGGATGTGGCTGTTAGAAACCAAACCAGGGTCTTCTTGCGAGAGCAGTGAGAGAAACAAACCACTGGTCTGTCTCTCCGGCCCTACATGTTATTGTGGGCATATTATAATCTTGTTTCTGTCTTTTCTTTTGTTTTGTTTTGTTTTTTGTTTTTGTTTTTGTTTTTTGAGACAGGGTTTCTCTGGGTAGCCCTGGCTGTCCTGGAACTCACTCTGTAGACCAGGCTGGCCTCAAACTCAGAGATCCACCTGCCTCTGCCTCCCAAGTGCTGGGATTACAGGCGTGCGCCACCACCGCCCCACTATAATCTTGTTTCTGGAATGTGGAACCATCCTTGCCTGCACTCCGCGAGTGCTCATTCGTTATGACTGTGATGTAGGAGCTTTGCCCCGTGCAGGTGGCTAACCCAGGCGTCTCTGCTGGGTCTCCTTGCAGCACTCTGCCGAGTCTGGACGCCCCTTATCCCATGCTTATCCTAACTGGGCCTGCAGCTTGCGGGAAACGAGAACTCGCCCACCGCCTCTGCAGACAGTTCAGCACCTACTTCAGATACGGGTAAGTATGCCTGTTGGCATCTAAGCCTGGGAGAATAGTCTGCCTTGTTGGGAACATCAAGTTTCCTTCCACAGAAGTTCTCAGATGTTGCAAATTCTGTCTGCTTTGAGCAAGTTCTTACACAGATGCAGCAGTTTATGTAAGTTACGTTTAAAAGCTAGAAGTGAATGTAAGGGAGATGTCAAGTTCTCAAAAGTCCCGACCATCACCGTGTTTCCTTGAAGGTCGTTTATTACTACAATTGGCTTGGTATAATTACATGGTCTTGCATGATATGGAATCTTTCTTCTCCTGGCATCCTAACTGAGGTGGTAGAGATGATTATTGAAGTTTATTGCATTTACAGAAGAACTTAGCAATTAGCCAATGTGTTTGATGAGATAAGTAGCAAATATGTCGGTGACCAGCCACCAGCCAAACAGGTAAACAAGCAGGGCGCACTCCTTCCTCGCATACCTTTCCCACACGAGGTCTGTCAGCTTCCTCGCCACTTACTGTACTTTAATCCACACTGGGTTTTATTTTAATTCTTCAGATGTTTAAGCTAAGGCAGTGCCAGCTCCAATCATTCCCCGAGATCTGAAAGTCCTGATCTTCGTAATTGAGCGAGCACAAGGGGGTCTGAAGGAGGTATCCTACAGCCTTGCTGCCGTGCGCCACTTTTCTCTGGGGAGAGGTGACCAATGTGCACTCCCAGACCAAAGTGGTCATCTCACCAGAGACCAGCTTACTGAACCAGTGAGTGATTGGGGGTTACGTACAGTAGCGTGGACAACTCAAAGGCAGCTGCAGCCTCACCAAAATCCACCTCAGCATGGAGATGACTCACAAAAGCTGGGACCCTCCCGCTCGCTCAGGGCTCCACTCCCAGCCCCTTCAGCAGGCCGTCAGCATTTCTTACTGCATATATAACCTCAGGGAGCAGGGGTGGGTGGTGGGGAAGTAGGGTCGAGTGGGTGTGCGGGGTGGTGATGGGGGAGCTCTGCTTGTGAATCTTGTGTCTGGAACTTTCTGGGATGTTTTTCCCGAGTTGTAAGGCACCTCCCCATCAGGGTCAGGACTCCCTGATTCTTCCGAGCTTCCCTTGGGGATAGATTGTTGCAGTTAGGAGGGAACTGACGTACAGTACCTGCAAGGTCACAGTGTGGGTCACACTGAGTTACTCTTACCAGGGACAGACTTACCCAGAGCTGGGCCTGGAACACGGGCTGGCAACCCTGGAGCTTCCTGTCTCCTCTCCAGAGGCTCATAGCAGCAGAGAGCGGGCAACACAAGTGTTTCCTGTCCCTTCCCTCAGGTGGCTTGTCAAGCTCTAGGTTTCCTGTAGCAGATGGAGTAGATGGCGGAGGGGTGGCTGGAGTGGGGGTCGGTGGGGTGGGGTGGAGTGTGGGGATACAAAACAAAAGGAACCATCTGGGAAAACCAGCTTGCTAGACTTATAAGAGTTTTAGAAGTTTCTGGAAATCACATTTAGAGTTGAACTGTGATCCTCTGACCTGTTTCCTCTTTGGTCTTTATATGTGGCAAAGGATTTACTTTGAAACTAGTGGTGCAGGCAGTGAGTTGAAGATGTAACTGCGAAGCTATGTAGGCCAGTAAGTAACATTAGCGTCTAATGCCATTACAGAAAAAGTCCCTTCCCGAAACTGTATGTGTTCAAACAGTGTAAATACCATCTTTAAAAGGCCCATTTATTTAGATACTTAAAATTACAACACACATTTGGACATTTCTAGACATAAATACTATAGACTGGAAATACCACAAAGTTACAAAAATAAGCTAAAAGTTAGTACCAGCCTTAAGAGCTCAGCAGCCATTATGTCAGTGGGGACAGCCAGCCTGCTCTCAAAGATAAGCTGCACAGTGGGCGGAAGGTCAAACTAGATAGAAGTCAGGGGTACGCACTGACCACTGTCCCGGGGCGTACATCTGGATCCCTTTAGCAAACCAAAGCTACCCAGGGAGCCAGGGCTTCCTCTCATCCCTGTCACGCCTATGGCAGCATCTAGCAATAGTTGGTGGCCTGGTCCTTTTTTTTTTTTTATTACTGCTCTTGCCAAAGCATGTTTGGTGGTCTGATATGTTTTTGGAAATGTTTATTGATTTACCATCAAGACTTCTAATCCAATCTGCTCCCGATGTTCTTATCTGGCTCAATTACTCATTTCCACCCAATCCCACATGTCCCTTATTAAAATGCTTACTTACTGATTTCTATTGGTTTACTTAGTGTCTTTTTTCTTAGTGTCTAAGCCCAGGTAGACGAGTGACCACCTCAGTCTCGTTCACCGGTGAGTTCTTGGTGTCTAACCTATGACCCGGTACTTAATACATGTAGAATAAATATTTATTAAGTGAATGACCAACTGAATAAATGGACAGCTAGGTTAATGGCCACGTATGCAAAATTAGCTGACATGACAGCGACAGGAAGTCTTGATGGCTTTCCTGATGGCTCTGTGGAGAAACGGATGGACACATCCATCCATCCATCCATCCATCCATCCATCCATCCATCCATCCATCCAGTAACTCTTTCCTGAGCTGCTCCCACGTTCTAGTCCCTGATGATACAGTGAGAACGACTCCCGAGGTCCTTTCCTTTGTGCAGTGCACAACCAGGTAATGAGCTGCTGCCCAAAACATGGACTATGTGGCATTTGTGTAGGCACACGGTGTCACACCCCTCAGAATGAGTTTTCTGGGCACTTCTGCTGGGGCTGCCACTGATTCTTCTCTTCTAACTGGAGTCGTGATAAGAATCAAAGTACTACCAGCTGCTCCACCACCTCCCCCTTCACCCCCACTTCGGAGGGTCAGAAGTTGGTCCCCCCTCCCCACCCCACCCCACCGCTGGTCTCAGCATCTTCAGGGAGGCAGAGAGCCAGGCTTGACCCATGGCAGATTATTCTAAGAACTCCACCAAGGTCTGGGTCAAAGACCATGTCCTTGGGTCACAAAGAAGGGCATTAGGTAGCTAGTGATTTCGTCCATCAAGAAAGCTAAGCTAGGTCTGCCACTTTATATTTAAAACTAAAGATAAACCAAAGCATCTTCAGAGACAAGTCATTGCTTTCATTTCCAGCTTCTCTTTAGTGCTCCTTCTCCCACATAGACTGTAGATTTTAGTTAAACGAAAGAAGGCACAAATGCAGTCTCACTGCACATTTCCCCGCTATTTACCCGGCCCTTCTCTCTCAGTTATTTTCTTTTCTTTGGTGTTTTTCTTCTGAAAATCACATGTGCCATGATCAAGATCATCCGTGAAATTCTCACAGGCTAACTTTCATGTACAGATACATGAAGAAAAAGCATGATGCTGTAGTATAACCAACAGTGGAGGGCAGGGGTGTTCTTCCATGATAGTAGCCTTTGGTTTTACTGTTTCTTCTTGTTTAGAACTAGGTCAGGTGCCATTTCTTTACCAGTATTAGTTACCGGTGGCCTAGAGATATAAAGGTACCACTCTCAAAGTCTATTTCTTACTGCATATTGCCATACAAGCTGTGACGTGTTGGATGAAGAAGACCCCACCAGGACCGCCTTCCAGTCTTAAGGCTGGTCACATGATCTGAAGCATCCTGAAAGACAAACTGTTCTTCCCTGCATCTCTGTCTTATAATGATCTCTGTTGTCTTTAACTTTTTAGCATGAGATAGCTAAAGTTCAGTTTAGCTGCATGAGATAGCCTAAGGTCATTTTTCTCTGATGTGTCCCTTTCTACAAATGTAACAGCCTCATAGTGTGTCTCCTTGACTTATTCAGTAATAAGGAATGGCCACAGTCCATGCACCAATGACAAAATTGAAGTGAGGAAATATGGGTCCCATCCTTCCGGCTTCATAAGACGCTGAGTGCTGGATGGGATTTACACAGGAAATGCTGTCTAACAAGAGGCTTGGCTGAGCTCTGAAAGAGGCCACCACGAGGGCACAGTTGGCTGTAGGACCCGATAGAGACACTGTCCTAGTGAGGCACAGGCACACTTTGTTAAAAGAGAGGGCACACTGTTGAACAACTCTGAAGGCTAAACTTGAAGGTAGGAACGTGTGCAGTCAAAAGACAAGGCTAGGCAGTGTCTAAGCAGGAGCAGGATGTTTCCAGCTGTGCTTTAACAAAGGTACCAGATGGGCAGTTCGGGACAAGGCTTAGGGAAGGGAAAATGGAGACAAGAAGCCTGGTAACAAGAAAGTGGGCAGGTGATGCCCGCATGAGCCAGGTAGTGTATACTCACCAGAACATGAGCATAGTGGTGGCTTCATGGAGTCCCCAGTGCTCATGATCCCTTCAGCTGTGTATTTGCACTGGGTGTGCAGGCAACATCATTGGCCTACTCAGAGGCTTGGGAACACCTGGGCCTTCGTGACTACACATTGAGAGAAATCACAATATGGCGTATTACCATGTACTAAGTCACGTGCTCACAGCCAAGCTCTGCCTGAATCAGCACAGCACTGGAGGTCCTGGTCCTGGTTTCCCGAGGCACTCAAGTCCAGAACTAAGCTTCAAAATCTGTGCTTCCGAGTCACCTGAGACCTTCCCAACCACCTGCTCATTCTTTCTTCTTAGACGGCTTTTCTTCCTACCACCTTGCCCTAGATACTTTAGAATGCCTTTATTAGGAATGGCCATGCAGACTTCCTTCCTTCCCGACAGTGTTCTTTCCATGGGCATGGCTTGTTAGCAGCTTCCATGACAGCCCTCTCTGAAATGCCAAAGTTCTCCTCCGTCCTTTAGAACCCAAGATGCGGTCCCTCCTCGGACTCCAGCGTAGTCCTTTGGTGGCAAAGCGAAACTAACAGGAGTCTGTCTCCCATCTGAAGCCCTGACTTGATCATGTACCAGGATATCACTAGTACATTAATTAGAAAGTAATAAAGTCATAAAAATTTGTATTTAGAGGAGGGGGCAGATGCTGACGGGGTGACCCAAAGATATCCACTTAAGTTAAAGTCGGTGCAGTTTTTCCTTAGCGAGCTTGGTGAAACACTGCGATGTGTATCCTTTTCAGGATGTTCATATGTGGGCAGCACACACACAGTGAAGGTGTCTATATGTTAAAATCGGATGACAGATTGAAAAGCCCGCAGGTCATCATCGTAGGTCTTTCTTAATAGAAGGTCCCTCAGCCTCTGCGGGTCTGTCAACCCCATCTCCACGTCACTGAAGCCATCCCTTTGTTTACCTGCCCACATGCTTCAAATTGCTTCTTTGTTTAGTCTCTGTTGAGAAACCCTTCAAAACTCCCTGACACTCAGTCCTTTTGTTGGGAAATGTAAATCCACCGTAGCGTGTAAAGACTTTCCGAGGGTGCACAGCCACGGATGCCAGGCCCCCGATTTATCTTCCATGACTGTCAGGGGCAGCAATAGACAGAGGGACCCAGGTCTCTGCCCAGGCACAGGGAGAAATGCCAGTGCATTCCAACAAAACAAATGTCACCATGTTTTGAATGTGTTCCCTTTTGGCATCTATTATGTGAACGTAGCATCAAGACCTGAAATGTCCCTGGTGCATTTACTTCTTGATTATAATAGAAAGGGAGCAGACATATGAATTTTAAATATCTTTGGTTTTGACTTTGTTAATGCGGAGGTTTTTGAGGCTCAGCTTTGCACCTCCTAATTGGTGTGTTGTCACAGAAGTTGACTGGAGTCACCCTGGTGTGGCCGCTTAGCTCCACGTATAAACGCTCTGCTCAGCTGATCACCTGTGAAATAAGGAACAATACCTGCTCTGTGGTCTTCTTTTCTTTATCTTCTGTACATGAATTAGCGTGCCAAGCATCTACTGATTCTCCTCTCCCATTTAAGAGCTATTAGGTAATCTAAACTTTGGTTTTATTCCCAACACGTACAACCTGGAAGGCAGAAGGCTCTGAGCTCTATAGTCTTGGGGAGTTGAGAACTTTGTGTTCTGGTTCTGGGGCCATCACCAGCCTGCAGGGTGACCTTGGACAGGTCGCACCTTCGCAGTCACCTTTGTAATGGTGAACTTCACAGCTGTGCACCGCACACCTTCCTTTCCTCTTGATGTTACAGTGAATATATAGTGAATTATGGTGAATGCCTTCTACGCGCCAGTTGTTGGGGATGCAAGGACAAAATAGAGGGCAAAGGCCTTCCAGCTATATATGGTGCTGGGAAGACAGGAAAGATGATGAAAGGAGGTTTCAGAGTAAGTGTGTGTGAGTGTGTGAGTGTGTGTGTGTGTGTGTCTGTCTGTCTGTCTGTCTGTATTTCTCTGTGTGTGTCTATTTGTCTGTTTGCCTGTCTGTCTCTGTGTGTCTGTGTCTCTGTGTGTGTGTGTCTGTCTCTGTGTGTATGTGCCTGCGCGCATGCACATGTGTGGTTACCGATCTTATCTCAAGACAGTCGATAGCTAAGGTCTCTATGGTTAAGAATTCATTCATCACTAGAACTGTGTGTTCCCACAGAGGCTTGGGCATAATTCCAGTATAAAAATCACAGTCCAGGAAGAATGAGGTGTCTCTGCCCTCAAGTGGAGGAAGAGATGGGCCCCCAAACAAGCAGTTGGGAATGCAGATGGTGCAGGCTGAGGCTGTGGGAGCATAAAGGCCTGCCTACTGTACCGGGGGAGGTTAGGAGAAGCATTCGGAAGGTGACGCTTAAGCACAGTCCTGACAAAGAAGCGGCCCTGAGTGTGGAGAGAGGGAGAGGAGTCTACAGCAAATGCTCGTAGATGAGAGAGAATGTGAAAGCAATCGATGCTATACTTCTTCAGCTGTCATTGTGTGGTGGTAAGGGAAGCGATTCCGAAAGCACTAAATAATGTAAGTAAAAATTGGATATTGATGAAGCAAAATTTGTATAATCCTCATAGATTATAGTGATTAACTATAGTCTAACACCTCTGAGGCACACTGTTCTCACAATTCCATTACTTTATGATTTATGATCAGTGGGTCGATTTCATTTTTAAAACATTCTTCTCAATGAAAGCGTTTCCGTTGTAACTTTCAAGTTCCCGGAAATAGACTGAGCTCTCTGTTTCTGACTTCAGGGCCTGTCACTTGAGCTCTCTGTTTCTATGACTTCAGGGCCTGTCACACCACAAGACCGCCTTACTTTGGTGAAGGGGATCGAGTTGATTATCACTTTATTTCCCAAGAGGTTTTTGATGACATGCTGAGCATGGTAAGGCTGTTTCCTGTTTTTGGTTTTGTTTTTTTTTTAATTGTTTTTGTTTTTGTTTTGGTTTGTTTTTTATCACATAAGAAATGGTAAAGGTGAAATGTTTTGCACTTTCTAAATCTGGTTGAGATGAGCTCGCTGCTGAACGTGGAACACAATCCCTTGGCTCCAAATACATTGTCTTGAACACTTGTTTCTTCTTTGCCCTCACCTGGAAGGGACTCCTCACAGCCTGGATGTGCTTTCCCAGTTGTAAGTACACGCTAATGCAGCACATTCTCACTTCCGACTTTGCTACCCAGAAAGAGCATCTCCGATCACCATGTCTCCTCCTGCGCCTCCTACGCCGCACCTCGGGGTGTTGCCTACACCGCAGTCCTTCCTGTCCTCAGAGGAAGCACCGAGGACCAGTGAAGGGCCAGTCTCTCTTTGTGCCCTGAGCGGTCAGCAGTTAGCCAGGAGTACTCTATCTTCTCTTTCTCTTTTCTCCCTTCTTTCTCTGTCTTCACCCCCAAACAATGGACCTGTCATGAACCTCCATTGTGCACAATCATAGACCATCTAAGCTTGGGCTGTGCAGTCATGTTAGCTTAGTTTTGCCCAGCTGACCACTGTGGTATGTGGTCTTAGGGCCTGTCTTGTACTCACAGAGAAAAAGCATGTGAACAAGTCCCACACGCCCACCAGCTTTCCCCATAGCCTTCTCAAAAGAACATCTTGAACATCATAAGCCTTTTCTCTTAGGGCCGTATTTTGACAGGTCTGCTTGATTTATTAAGAGTTTTCTAGAAGTTTGCATTTCTAACAGCCTTTAAAGGAGATTTGAGGTGTGTTTTCACTGTACCAAGAAGCATTTTTTTTTTTCCCGAACCTTGGGATGGAATCTACCTCGATCACACCATGGATGTTAAATTCTGCTGTTAGAGCGGGGCATTTTCTCTGGGAGTTAGGTTTATCTGTTCTTCATCAGCATCACCTGCTCCCCGATGTCCATAGCTTATCGGGTCTATAATCAAGTTAGTCTGTTTCAGTCCCCAGTCTGAGATGTTGCTATACTTCTAAGCTATGTTTAGCTTTACAGTTTAATGCTCTACAGAAATCCTCATGTATTTGAGAAGTGCTCATTTTTCCTGTCTCTGCTAACATGTACTACTCTGATGTAATTTTTCACCAGGGTTTCACCTCTGATCTCCAGTTCTTTAGGGTGTGACACTGTTTCATGAGGAGAGCTAAGCCGAGAGACTCATAGAGTCATGCTGCACTGTCAGCGTCATAGTCATGCAACACTGTCAGCCTCCTGACCATGCCCATGCTCACCACCTTCTGCACAGAGAACACCCTTCCACGCACCACCTGCCCAGACAGCCTGGCTCTGTCAGCAGACACTGCGGCCTATCCACCCCCAGGCACCCACTGCGAGCAGGACCACCTAGCCTCCAGGATAGATAAAGCATATGGACTGCCACCCTCTCCCATGTCCATGTGCCTTTTCAACCAACACTTTCCTCCAATCTGCAAATCATTCCTCAGCCCACAGTCCACAGAGAGACACCTCAGCCCTTTATACAGGAACCACATACTTAGTCACTCTCCTACCGAGGTGCCCCCTCTCCAGTAGAAATGCACTGGAGTCTTCTGTTGTGTGACCATGGCTACTTATGAGGAAACCCCCTTGCACTAGGGGTGAGCCTGGCCAGAGCTGGGGAACTGCACCATCTCAAGGCTTAATGAATCAGTTGAATGAGATTTCTTTTATATTACATGCACAGTGCAAGGTCTCTTCCAACCATGTATGCTTCCAGAAAATGTTTATGAGATCCAGAGAGGAAGTAAACAAACATATATCTGAAAAATAATTCAGATATGTATGCATTTTGGAGACAGGGCACATGATAGAGGATTAGCTCTCCAGAGAAACAGAAAACAGAAGCAGTAAATAGGGTGTGTGTGTGATCTCTCTTTTACAGTCACTCTCTCACACACATATATATATACACATTTATATATGAATACACACACACACATATAGCCACACATTTGCATGCACACACACAAAGACACACATACATATTTATACATATACATATATGTAGAGAGAGATTGGTTTATTAGAAGTATCACACAGGTGTGGAAATTAATAAGCCAAAACCTTCTGTATAGGTGGGCAAGCTGGGGACTTAGGAGATCCCACAGTAAAGGTGAGGTCTAAGGCTCAGACAAGTCTCGGAGGGGTTGGATGCAGGCCACCCACACTCCAGGGCAGTCTGCTTCTTCCAAGTTAACCAGTTCCAGTGTTAACCTCATCCCCGGTCACTCCCCAAGTTCACTATGAGCTTAACTGTCACACGCGGTAAATACCCTGAAGCATGAGAGGCCAGCCATAGCGACATTGCCTACGTTCATAGATGCACATATTTAAACACACACATACAGATGGAAAAGAACCAGAACTTGTTTTTCAAAGAACAAGGAAATTATGAGACCAAAAGAATTAAAAATTAAGGACGTGCATTGGTGGGTTTTTAACTTTGATTGTAATGATTTTACTCATCAATCCCAGGACACATAAGTCCCCTGAAACCTACCCAACCTCAAAAGGCACTCTGTGTCTCCTGCCAAAAATCTTTCCTCTGGCAGATAGCCAGTCTGTCATCTATACATATCTGCCGAACATCTGGAGCCAGGAGGGTAGCAAGGGACTCTGGGGCGGGCTGCTGCTGTCACTAATGGCGGCGGCAGCGTTAGACGCCCAACTGCTCACTGTTCCTAACGATGCTCCCGCCATGATGGGGTTGGGTGCACCCCTGAACATCATTTATTTTAATGCCATGCATTTCAGAAGGCACGTTTACCAAGGTCAGCCATGCTTTTATTACTTCTGCTGTTACCAGCTTCCCAGTTTAGGGCGAGCCTAATGGATTAATAAATGTATGGTCAAAGAAAAAGTCACAATTTGAAGTCACAATTCTGGTGACTAACATTTTCCGTTTTTCAATAAAAAGTCATCTTTATAGAGAAAACCAGGCTGGGTCTATTTTCCTTCCTTCCTTCCTTCCTTCCTTCCTTCCTTTCTTTCTTTCTCAAGCTTTTAGGATGTCAACAGCCTTCAGGATTACCCATTCCTCGTGGCTTATCTTAAAATGCAAGGAATTTAGGATTGGGGTCCTTGTCTGGAGGCCTGGGATGCTGGCATAGCTGCAAGGGAGGGGGTGAGCGTGGGTTTTACTCCCCCCCCCCATAAGGAAGGTTTGTGGTGGGAATTTGGCAGGAAATAGATAAGCAAGCACCGTGGTCTGATCTACCAGAAGCTTCCATCCATAACCCTCCACACACTTCCTGTCAGTAGACTATTGTAGTAAACCTTCTTTTCATAGGTAGTCTCCTGAAGAACCCCACCAGAGCTTGGCTGTCCACTGCCCCATGGCCCTCTTGTTCTGCATTTCCTAACAACTTTTCAGTTCTATAGAATTGCATGAGAGTGAGACATTAACTAATATAGTTATTGCATTACAGCAACTGTTATGTGCAAACCTTTGTATTTCTCTAATTCCAGGGGAAATTTCTTTTAACGTTTAATTATGGCAATCACAATTATGGATTAAATAGGGACACTGTAGAAGGTATTGCAAGAGACGGATTAGCAAGCTGCATTCATATGGAATTAGAAGTAAGTATTTTTCATTCAACTGTGTGTGTGTGTGTGTGAGAGAGAGAGGGGGGGGTTCTGAAGTTGGGGCTACAATATCCAGGAGACAAGAGAAATGCTACAGAAACACCAAGTGTTAAGTTGGCACTGTGGGGTAAGACCCATGAAAGTTAAGTGACATGCTTTAGATTACGGCCCCATTCAAGCCTCTTATTTCCTCAGAAAAGTATTTCATCAGTAAAGTGCCCCTTTGTCATGGTGTGTCACTGTTTATACAAAGTGGGTTCAGGTGTCGTGGGTGGCTCCCTGTCCCCTCCAGACTGGTTGCTGAGTGGTCACTCTGTTCCTTCACTCCACGGAGCAGTGTAGGTGGTACTGTCATTTGACCCTGAGTGTTCACTGGATGCAACGCCTTTATACTTCTGCAAGCTAGACTTGCAGATTTCCAGACTTTTGCCCCTCCCCTGTGTACCCCCAACAATGTACAGACAATTTTCCAGAACTGTGAACCAGAGGAAACCCTTGAATTTCCCACCCGCTTGCTTGAAGAACATTAACTCAACTAAATAAACCAGGTCTTCAGTGATGGTTAGTTTTTTAAAATTGTTTTTGCTAAGCAATAGAACTCTTATAATCAGACAAAATAAATCGAATCAAAACAAACATAGAACAAAACTTGACAAGGCTGTTCTTCCCCGTTGGCGGACCGCTTGCTTCGCTCTCCCTTGTCATGCCACAGAGGAGGAGATGGTGGCCCCTTTGGCTGACTGCCCCTGCTTCAGTGGAGCTGGGCCCACCTCCTTCAGCCTTTACCTTTCCGCACCGTTATCCATTCTTATCTCTCTGCAGTTGGTTGGTTGGTTCTGTATCTTTAAGAGGAGTCTTCATTGCTCCTTTTAAAATTATTATTATTTAAAAAGATCAGTTCTAAAAAGTGCCATCCTTGGACAGAGAAACAAAAGCCCGTGCATGTCTGAGGGCGGCTGGGCTACATCTTTTTGTGTCCCCCCTTTCCAGCTCCACAGTTCCTTGAGTGATGGCTCCTGTTCCCTTTCTCTTTTCTCCCTGAGAGCTTATTCTCCTCATTTCCTGGAGGTCAAGTCTATAAACTGTTTTATTTCCCCCGCTCCTCTCCAGCTGAGGTGTCTTTTCCAGACTGCCCTTGTCACCTGCTCTTCGAGAAACTGTGTTAAAAGCAGCCTGGGTTTCTTCCCACAGAATCGTTGCTTTAACGATTCTAAACTTGAGTTAAACTGGTGACGTTAGAACGGATCCGAAAGGGCTTCACAGTCCACTGGGAACAACCCTCCCCCTGCACTCCTCCCCCGCCCCTCCCAGAGGAAACTCATGCCCTGGGAGTTTGAGGGATGTGTGCAGAGTCCTTAGGAACAGCCCAGGCCTCCCGGGTTACAGACCACACCCCTTCACCCTGTGGTCACCGGCTTAAACACTTTACGCTGACTTTGGTCTGTCCCTTTCTGGATGGAGGCTGTGACATGTAGAACCACAAGGTTGGGTGTTTTGCTGTTTGCTTATTTGTTGGGCAGTTACTACAATCAGTCTTTAAATTTTGCATCTGTGGATGGAGGAAATGGCCCTTAGATGGTGGTGGCCAATACTTTGCCAAACAATAGCAGCAAGGTGGCTTCGATGGCTCCAGCAGCAGTGGCAGCTATGGTGGTGGCAGGAGGGTCTAATTACTGCCAGGAAACAAAACTTAGCAGGACCTGAGACCCAGAGAAGTGACAGGTGCCATAGATGTGTGAACTCAGCCTATCACAGTGGTAGCAGGGTCTAGCCTCTATGAAGAAGACTGTTTTAGACAACACTCTAATTCCCAACTCCCCCAAGTTCAAGGACTGTCTTTGTGACTGTAGTACTCTGATTATGGTGCTAAATTTTATATCTCTGTACCTCTACCCATCTATCCAGTGGTACAGAGGTGATGCACAGCACAGGGGTACCATGGGAGCCCTTTCTCCCTGGGAAGAGCTCTATATTCTAGTGCTTCAAGGATTCCTGTTGAAATATGGAATCAAATTACTTTTCAATAATAAAATGGCAATCCTGCCCCATTTTATGCCCAGCAATTTTCTTTCTTTCTTTTTTTTAACAGCCATATTCATTAGAACGATTCATTTGAGGACAACCAGGTGGAATGAATTGTAATGGTTCCTACGATAATTTAATATCCGATGAAGAGGGAGATATAATCCAGCCTTGAAATATTTCTAGGGAACTAGCATCTGATTGTACAGATGAAATGTGTTCTTGGGTGTGATACTGGGTGGTGCCCCTGACTTGTCACATGTCCCCCACAGTGATGTCCACAGTGTCGCTGTTTCTGACCTACCTTCTTTAAACACCTAGGGTGTAAGAAGTTTGAAATATTCCTATTTTGAGCCTCGATATATCTTGGTGGTACCTATGGACAAGGAAAAATATGAGGGATACTTGCGGAGAAAGGGATTGTTCAGTCGCGCAGAAATCGATATCGCCGTCTCCAGGGTGGACCTTTATGTTAAAGTTAATCGGAAATTTCCAGGATATTTTGATGCAGTAATCAATGCAGGTCAGTAATGCCTGGCGGAGTTTTATTTATTTATTTTTAATATGTTTTCATGTTTGATGTGTACAATCACTGCTGTATTAGTCAGGGAACTTATGGAATGTCTCTCTATATTAAGGGAATTTATTGTGATAAATTACAATTACAGTCTGCAATCCTACTAGCCCAACCATGCACATCTATGGATGGGAAGTCCAAGAATCTAGCAGTTGCTCAGTTTCACACTTCTAGTTGTTTGAGCTGCTCTTCTGTATAAACTGGAATCCTGAAGAAGGTTCCAACAGAAACACTCGCTGAAAAATCAGTGCAAGCAGGCTAAGAAGACAGTCTTCCCTCCTCTATCATCCTCGTGTGGTTCTTCAGCAGAAGGTGTGGCCCAGATCAAAGGTGTGCACTACCAAGCCTGGATTTGGGACTTGCTTAGTTGGCCGGTTGGCCTTGAACTCAGAGATCTGCTTGCATCAGTGTCCCGGGATCAAAGGTGTGCACTACCTTGCCTGGGCCTAAGCTTTTCATGGCCACTGTGCCTCAAGATGTCCATGTCAAGATCCGAGCTAGAAGCCCGGGTCTTCCAGCCTCAAGATCTGGATCACAGACGTGCCCTCTGTTTCTGGATCTCAGTTCATTCCACTGTACTCAGGTTGACACCCAGGAATAGGCATCACAAATGCACTTCCAGTTTATGTCATGGAGAGAAAATTCTTAGGAAACAGAGACATTTGTTGTAATTACAAGCTGCAAACAGCTGCGGACGTGGGCTAAGAAGCTGTGAGACCCAGGCTCCCACCGTTTCCACCCGAAGTTAAGCTTCGTTAGTCCACAAGGTTGTGACTCATATAGCTGGTATAAAAGGAGGACACAGATTTCTTCCCCTGGGGACATTGTGGGAACAAAGATATCTCATTTAAAATATATATTTAAGCTTTTAAAGGCACATGAAGCTCAGGTAATTTTTAGTGTAACCTATCTCTACAAAGAATCATGACGACTACTACTGAAAACATTGAAAATTTAAAAGCATCTGGGAAAAACACCTTAAAAAAAACTACCTTAGAATAAAGTGTGTCTTTATTTTTTTACCCAGATATTTTCAAATCTTACCACCACAAAGAAATAATGAATGTTTGAGGTGAAGGATGTGATAGTTATCCAAATTTGATCATAAATACATTGTATTTATGTGTTGAAGCCATAGTGTGTTCCATAAATATGAATAATTATATCAATTAAAGTTATATCAAATAAAAAAATTAAAGATAAAAATGGCTACTAATTTGAAGCAGAAACCAGAGAGAAAGATAGGGAAATTGTTGAAATATGGAACTTTCTTTTTTTTTATTTTCATTATTCTTTGTTTACATTCCAAAGGCTTTCCCCTTTCCCAGGTCCCCCCTCACCCTATGTCCCATAAGTCTTCTTTCCCCCCCATTCCTCAATCCCCCCCCCACCATTTCTCTGTTCTGGTACTCCCCTACAAAACTGGATCCAGTCTTTTCGGGACCAGGGTCCTCTCCTTCCTTTTTCTTGGGATGGAACTTTCTATATGCTTTTAATTATACAACTTCATAAATCCATGAAGGAACAGTAAGTACTCTGTAAAGATAAGGAGCTACCTTGGAGCGGTAAGAGGGCTCAGCAGGTAAAGGGGCCTTTGCTTGCAAGCCTGATAAGCTGAATTCAATCTATTGGACTCATGTTGCATGATGGAAGAAGAGAACTGATTGGTTTTTGTTTTGTTTTGTTTTCCTGTTTTTTGAGACACGATTTCTCTGGGTAGCCCTGGCTATCCTGGAACCCACCCTATAGACCAGGCTGGCCTCAAATTCAGAGGTACAGCCACCTCTACCTGGAGGTGTCCAGAGGCAGATCTCAGAGTTTGGGGCCAAACCTGGTCTACATAGAGAGTTTAAGGCTAGCCAGGGTTACACAGTGACACTCTTTTTCAAAATAAATAAGTAAATTTTAAATGAATAAATTAAATAACTCTTAATAGCCTTTTGGTGAGATGCTGGGTAGAAAGGGAGACATTGCATTGGGCCATATGATATTGCTAGTATTCAACTATTATGCAAATGGAAATTTTATATGGTTCATTTCATCGTCTTCTCAAGCCTCTAAATTGTGTTAACGTATTGCTTATCTATATTGGTTTTATACTGCTGCATACAAATGCTCACAGTTAATGCCTAACCCAGAGCCTGCTCAGCCTGTCAGGTCAGCATAACAGGGCTCGGTTATGTGCTAAGATTAAGGTGTTGGCTGAGCTGAGGTCTCATCTGAAGGCCCTGGGGAGACTTAGCTCCCAATTACCTCGCTGGCAGAGTGCAGTTCCTTGAGGTGTGGGCCTGAGCTCCCACTTCTTGGCTGGCTGCCTCCGGAAGGCTGCGCATAGCTCCCCGGGGCGATTCTTTAGTCTCATCTATATGGCCCTGGCCATCTTCTAGACAGCAGAGAGCACGTTGCGTGTCTGACTTTTATTCTGTCACCAACTAGACAAGTCTATCCTTCCGTGGCTATGATCTGAATGAAGCACCTGGAGAATCCCCCTTTCCAGTCACTTGTGCTGTTAGTAACCCTAACTGTAACGCACATCCCTTTTGTGTATAGTGTAAAATACCACGGGCATGAGCTCTCTTCACCTCCATAGGTTCTGCCCACACTTGAGGCAGGGAGGTTGTAGGAGAGGGCTTGTCATGAGAGTCATCTTAGAATTGCATCTCACACAACAGCAATAGAATGCAGTGACCAAGTCAGTTCACTGACCATTGAAGACCAAGAGCTTTGGACATGATTGTAGCACATTAAAATGTTCTGTTGTTTGTTGTAGATGACCTGGACGTTGCCTACCAAAAGCTCAGTGAGCTCATTAGAGAATACCTGGGTTTGACCGAGACAACTGCTAAGGGCTTGGCTCCAACTGCAGGTACTAACCTACCTCCTTTGTACCAACTTGATTTTCCGTGGAAGAACAAGGCAGCCCCATTCTTACTGGTTGCTCATTAGCTGGACTAATGCTGGCTCACAGTATTTAATTTCTACATTTTTTTTTCTGGGATAAACGAATCAGCCCTCTGGGTCTGTTAAGGATGCCCGCCCCCATGTCTGTAGTGGGCCCCTCCCCAACCCACCACAGACACTCTGGACAGTGCCTTGGAAGTGGACTGTAGATACGAGATGGTCCCTGGGTTCAGTACTCAGCCTTCCAGAAGCCTGTTCCCTTATGGGGGCTGGGGTATTGGATCTCTCAAGTGTATATTTAGTCCAAGAATGTTAGCGTGGGAGTTTCCTTACTCTTTTTCTTTGAACTGCCAGTCTTGAAAACAGTTGCCTGCTGAGAATGGTGAGGAACTCACTGGCCAGAACACGTGATGGGGCGGGGCGGGGCAGGGGAGTGGTGGGGCGGGGCGGGGCGGGGCAGGGCGGAGGAGGGGCCAGCCCTGCTGCTCCCTTGGCCACCCTGCTTAGCTGTTGTGGTCTTCGGTTTCTTGTCCTGAAGAATGGATACCACACTTCCCTCCTGCCTCGTGGGCCCTGAGCAGCAAATGTTGAGGGACGTGCATGGGCCTTTACTTGAAGTCTAGGAATTCTAAGCCTCGAAAATTCGGGGCATGACTATTTTGAGATGTATTTGAGCTGCTTGTCCCTCAAATTTGCCTCACACCACATTTGGATGGCAACTTACTAAAAAGTGTCTGGAGAAATTAGAACCTTGTGCTAAAAGGAATGTAAAATGTAACGGCTACAAAAACTTAATGGTATGTAAACTCCTCAAAAAAAAAAGTGACAACTTTCGTGTGATCCAGCTGTTTCACCTCTGGATAAATACCCTAAGCCACTGAAAGTGAGTTCTGGAGGAAATAGACACCCTGTTCATAGCAATTCCGTTCACATTAGCAACAAGTTGAGGCCACCATGGGGTCCAGTGGTGGACGAATAGATAAAGAAGGGGTCGTGTACACTCTTTGATGTTACCTCATCTTAAGAGGGAAGGAAATCTTGGCACACAGTGGGACATGAACCTTGAAGAGAGTGTGGTGAGGAAAGCCAGCTGGTCAGGGCAGACTAGACGCTGTACAATTGCATCTCTAGGAGGTATTTAAAGAAGTCAACTGAACAGACAGGAAACAGACGCCTGATGGCGGGAGGCTGTGGGGAGTGGAGCGTTGCTGTTTAATGGGTAGAGTTTACGTTTTTCAGAATGAAATGAGTTCTGGAGACGGGCAGTGATGATGATTACACAACCACGTCAGTGGACTTAATTAGTTGAATAGCAGTACTCGGAACAGGGCTGAACACGGTAAATTTTGTTTTACTACTACAGTAAGAAACTTTTCCGCCGGACGTGGTGGCGCACGCCTGTAATCCCAGCACTTGGGAGGCAGAGGCAGGCGGATTTCTGAGTTCGAGGCCAGCCTGGTCTACAGAGTGAGTTCCAGGACAGCCAGGGCTATACAGGGAAACCCTATCTCGAAAAAACCAAAAGAAGAAAAAAAAAGAAAAAAAAGAAACTTTTTTAAAGGTCCCTCAGTGGACTGAACTCCAGTCACACACACCCATTTGCAAAATGTTAACCTAAGATGGTTGCTGCTTTGTAGAAGCCTTGCAGCTTGGTGGTCCAAATAGGATTCTGCTTGCCTGGTGGCCTTCGTACAGGCTGAGAAGGGAGGCCAGGTGACAACCTTGACAGAGCTCACTAAAGCCCACTGGGCCCTTGGCAGTTTTGTGCACTCCTCCTGAGTCAAGTCCTCCTTGTATTTTGGACTGAGGTCCGTGCAGTAGCAGTAACTCACAGATGCGAGCTGCCGCCCCTGTCACATGAGTCCATATGTTAAAGGAACTGAGGTGTGACCTGCCAACTAGAATACTTGACGAAAGCGTGGTCTGTCAGAATAGGCTGCGGTATAGGATACCTAGTGAGGATGGACCTCTATGGGGCTTTCTCTTGAGGAAACGTGGCTCCCCGTGCATTAAGTCTTTGCTCTCCAAGCAACCTTGTGATCTTTAATTTGGTCCCCTGGGTGGACCTGGCCCCTGTGGGGGGCTGTATCTTACGTGAGAACACACTGCCCTGCTCCCTGGGCCTGCCCAATCTCCCACTGTAAATTAATAAATTGGTGTGCTGGCTTTCACGTCAGCCTCTTGTGAATTTGGCTGAACAGTGATTAGTCCTCTGGGAAACAGAGATGTGTGTGTCCGTGCGGTGCTTCTGAACAGAGGAGCAAAGAGCAAGACTCGGCACAACGGCCTGCAGGCGCCATCGCTGCGTTCTGCGGCCCCTCCTATTCCTACAGTGATCAGCACACCGACTGTAGCATGCAGCGACTACCTGGCAAATTAACAGGCAGGATAGTAATGTGTGCACCGGAAAGTAGAGTCACTTTAAAGTGTATAATAAAATCTTACTTATTTGGAATAATTAGGTTAGCCCTATCTGATTTAATGAAAGGTAAAATTATAGAATTTATAAAAAAAAAAAGTTATAACTTCTCAGAAACATTTACTAATCGAAACCGTGGCATCTTGTTATTGACTAATGAAATTCTAGCTTGAAAGTAGACCGGATGGATTACAATCTATCATCAGATCTATATCATCAACAGAACCTGACTTTTCTAAAAGGTTTAATATTCTGAAAAAGACTGTGTTTTCTTAAGGCAAAACCTTATCTCATGTTTACAGTTAATTTGCAGAGGGAGTTATTTTTTTCAGTTGATAATTAAAGATAAACTTCTACTTAAGTGGCATTGTAGAGATCAGACAACATTCAAGTGAGTATATTTGAAATTCTAATGAGTATAACCCTTATTAATAAGCTTTTAGGGCATCTCTAGTGGCCCCAGGAGTCAAGCCAGTGGCATCTGTGAATTCCAGGACTGTAAAATCCTTGCCAAGAGTGAGGGTCACCCGGTCATAGGGTCAGTGCAGGTGAATGGGACCTGTTCTGTTTCATTTCTGCTTCTGTAGTAAAATTCCCTGACAAAAAGCAATTTGGAAAAAAAAAGGCTTTCAGGTGACATTTCATCACTATGCAAAAGTCAAATCACATCACACCTGCAATCAAGAGAAATGAGTGCATGCATGCCCTCTTGCCAGTGCAAAGCCTGGTCTCTCTGTTCTCATGTAGCTCAGAGCCCCTGCCTAGGGAATGGGGACACCCACAGGGAGCTGAGTTTTTTACATAATTAACATACCGTCCCCCACAGACATGCCTTCAGGTCAAGCCAATGTTTACAATGTTTCACTAAGACCCTTGTCTCAGGGTTTTACTGCTACAAACAGATAGCATGACCAAGGCAAGTCTTATAAAGGACAACATTTCATTGGTCTGGCTTACATACAGTTTCAGAGGTTCAGTCCAGTATCATCAAGAAGGGAGCATGGCAGCATCCAGGCAGTCACCGTACAGGAGGAGCTGGGAGTTCTACATCTTCATCTGAAGGCTGCTGGCAGGATACAGACTTCTGGCCAGGGTCTTCTAGGATGAGGGTCTTAAAGCCCACACCCACAGTGACACACCTACTGCAACAAGGCCGCACCTCTTCCAAAAGGGCCACACCCTGGGCCAAGCATATACAAACCATCACAACTCTCTTCCCAGGAAAGTCTGGGTTTTGTGTCAAATTGACAAAAGTAAACATCATAGGGCACAGACATAATTGCCTTCCTGTAAAACTGTAGATTCCCTGAGAAGGAGCCAGCCCCAAGCTGGTATACCATCCTGGGCCAAGCTGGGGCCTTGCCTCTTTCCCTCTGCTCAGAGCTGAGCTCTTCTGTTCTTAATTTCGGTGATATGTATCATAATCTATGATATATATATATATAAATATATGATACATATAGACATACGATATACCATAGAATATTATGTATATCATATTTATATATTATATAATATATATTAGAAATTAAAACAAACATCTTAGTATAGGATATTTTTAAAAATAAGATTTTTAAGAGAAAGAAAGTAAAATAAGTATTTAAGATTTTATGAGAGGTTAGTCTGAAGGATTTATATAACTGAGGGCTTTTTCTGTTTTAAATTTAACTAGTAATCATTATTTCAAATAGAGATAAATTTGGAAAATCATCTTTTTCTTAAAAAAGAAAGAAAAAGGGAACCGTATGTAACATCGCGGCGCATTATTGGAGTCCGGCTTGGGAAGCCGAGGCTTTCCACGGCTAGATTAGGAACACCCGTGTGCTGAGCCTCAGTGCAAACAGAAATCTTACGCTCGGTAGCATCATCTTTCCAAAAGAGATAATCCCGTGTCAGTGCAGTCTAAAGACAGTTCGCAAATATTTGAAGTAATGACATACAGCTTCATCCCTAGTAATCGTAAGTTGCCTGTTTGTCACTGGGACACAATGATAATGTCCACATAGCAGTGAGGTTGAAACAGAATGAGAAAAGGAAGGCCAAGAGCTGTGTCCTGAGGTCAGCATCCACCAACCCAGCCCTGGACCTGAGCCCTCACCAAGATGGGCTAGGTGAGTTATCACCAAATGCATGCTTAAAGAGCTGAAGCTCTACAGTCACGGTAAGCTCCTTGACTTTAGCTGTGCTGTTAATTTTAAGTGCCTACCACTTAAGTATGGCACAGTCCTATTTTTAACCACAGTAATGTAGGAAATATTTGTTTCTAAAGCATGCAGTTAACAATACAGTTTCTATGAAACAAGAAGAAACGCACTTGATTAGCAACTCAGTGTAAGGGTCTGTTTGCCCACACAGACCAGCGGTTCTCACCGTTCCTAACGTGGTGACCCTTTAATACAGATCCTCATGTTGTGGAGACCCAAACCACAGAATTATTTCTGTCGCTTCTCCATAACTGTAATTTTGCTATTATTATGATTCATAAATACCTGTGCTTTCTGATGGTCTTAGGTATTCCCCGCAAAAAGGGTTATTTCATAGGGGTCGTGACCCACAGGTTGAGAACTATGGCCACGCACCCATGTCATGGTCTGTCTGTTTCTGGGGAGGCTTTAGGAAGTGGAACTAACGAGCAGCCTGGGTTCCTGCCATAAAGGTTATGGAAAGAGATTATAGTTTTCCTAATTCTGATTAATGATAAAGAGAAAATGGACCAATTTGCCAGCCCATAAAGTGGTGCTTTTTCCTTCTAGTAAAGGGCATGCTATCATTTAGCCGAATTTCACGAATTGTTAAATCATCAAAGTAGATAAAGAAAATCCTGTATGTCTGACTATAGGATTAAAAGGAGAGATCCTTCAGCCTCAGTTTCATAGGTTTTTGCTTTTCTTTTAGAATTGTATACATGCATTGTATACATCATGTAAGCATATACAGTTTGCCATTTTTAATTTTTTAAAGAAAATTTTATATTTGTTTACACACCTGCATATATGAAGATCAGTCTACAACCTATGGTAACTGATTGTCCCTTCCCCCATGTGGGTTCCAGAGATCGGACTCAGGTCATCAATCTTGGCAGCAAGAGCTTTAACCACTGAGCCATCTTGCCAGGCCTCACTTTTCATTTTAATCACGTTAGGTGTGGAACTCGGTGCCACTGACTGCATTCCCAGTGTTGTGTAAGCATCACTACCACCTGTTCTCAACCTTTGTCATTATCTGAAACATCTCTATATTCATTAAGCAGTAATCCCCCTGCCCCTGGTCACCTCTGACCCATTTCCTGTTCTCTGACCCACTTCCTGTTCTCTGACCCACTTCCTGTTGTCAGTTTTCCGACTGTCGTTAGCCTCCCCTCTTAGCTCAACCCTGCTTCTTGTCTAAAGTTGTGTCTTGGCTTATATCTGTGATAATCTGGTGATGGAAATGACAAGCCGAGGGGATGCATCAGTCAGGAATCCTACCGAGAGAGAGGCTTTTCAGTCAGCCCACTTGTCCCTTCCATTCTCGGGAGACTTGACTGGGTACAGAAGAGGACCAGACTGGAAGGCTCATTGTGAACCCAAAGTGGCACAAACCCACCCTTCCGCAGAGGAGGAGAGACAGTGGTCAGGGACACATTTGCTGCTGGAGACAGACCATTCTGGGGTCCCCAGGGTCTCTCCCAAACTGAGCTCAGACGAGTCTTGAAGGCTATTCCAGGCTGATGTCTTAGCTCTGACCAATGCCCACCTGCACTGGGATAAGATGGTGTTTAGGTCACCAGAAGTACGTCAAGGCTTCTGTCATTCCTAAGCCAGTGCATGATGAGGCGACTGTATCCAGGAGGGCAGAGCCACTCTGAGGCGGTGGGGTTGGAGGAAGCAGTCCCTCTCTGCAGCCTCGGCATTGCCTCTGGGAGCTGTTTCTGTAGCCGGGGAAATCTGGGGGTAGGGGGTGGGGTTGAGGGCAGCGCCTGGAGCCTTCATCTTCAGGAGCAGACCCTGGTGTCTTAGGATGCCCTCGAACCCATGCCTGCCTTCCTTCTTCTGTTCCTTACTCACCGAGTTCCTGCTGGACTCTGAGCCTCTAGGGTGTTAGGAACCAGGCAAGGCTCCTTGCAGCGTCCAGCTTATGTCTTAACCGTTAAACAGCAAAACCAATCTCATTCGTTTGGAAACTCTCTTTATCATCCACAGATCCAAATGGTGTTGAGCAAATATCTGGATGTTTATTCATTCAATTTTTTTTCAACTCACTAAATTTGTCCTAGATTTTTCTATCAATCTAGAAAGTTGTAGCAACTTAGTCTTCCCAAGGAGAAGGGGGAAGGTGTCTGCGTGCGGTTTTCTTGTTTTAAGGGCCCGTGCGCATCACCACAGGAAAACGGGGTTTTTGTTGTTAATTTCTAGCAGGAAAGAGCCTTTGTAGCTAACTTCTCTTTATATTAAAGCAGGAGCTTCCTCTAGCAAGAAGACCGCCTCTGGGGTCCCCGCACACCTGGTCCCCTCCCCCAGGCGCTTGGCAAGACTACAAGCAGATGGCCAGAAGACAGAGGGTCTCCTGGAAGTGCAGACTCATGCAGTGGTCCCTGAAAATCAGAACCCCGCTCTCCCGCAGAGCCAGGAATTAACGGAGGAGGGAGAATCCCCTAAGAAGGAGTCTGGTCCCAGCAGCCACCTGGATCTGCCTCAGCAGGTCAGTTCTTCAACACTTGATCTTCCTCAGCAGGCCCAGGACATATCACCAAAGGCGGAGGAAGAGGATGGCCAGCCAACCAACCTTCCTCCAAAAACAACCCCGGAGATGGACGGCCCTGAAGATGAGCCTGGGCCACCCAAGCTAAAAGCAGAACAGTCTACTATTGCATCTCAAGAGCCACCTCAGCATCCTGCTCCCGCTCCCACACTCAGCCCTCAGCCAGACCAGGACAAGGAATCCGGAGAGACCAAAGTAGCCCCTAGCAACCCGGCCCTCTCTGAAACTGCACAGGGACCTGACCCGGCTTCCCTCAGCCCTCAGAGAGACCGGGATGAAGGTACAGCATCAGCCAACCCTGCATCCAGTAGTTCCACGCACAGTCTTGCAGAAGATCCTTCCCACGCTGAGGTAGAGAAGCCTACTGAGGACTCTCAAGCACCTCTGGAGGAGGGAACACCCAAAGCAGAAGTTATCCGGGCCAGCACTCCTTACCCAGAAATTCCACCTCCCCAAGACTCAGCCGCAAAGGTCAGGGAACAGCCAGGAGCCTTACTTCCTAGAAGCCGCCTGGCTCCTACCAGATTGCCACAGCCCCAGACCCTGGCTCCTCTCCAGAGCAGGAGACCCACACCCAAGCTTCTCTCTCCCAGCAGGGAAGAGGCTTTGGGGACAAGCTCAGATCAGACCCCGAATCCCTCTCCCAGGTCTCTCCCAACTCAGGATGGAGACCCCAGTAAACTTCCTCCCATCAGCCCTCCCCAATCCAAACCACCCCGAAACTCGAGCCCCCATGCAGTCCACAGCCCACAGCAAGCCCAGGTTGGAAAAGCCAGTGAGGTGAAGCTCCCACTTATTAGCCCCCCAGTCCAGGAACAAGCCCCGCAGCACACCCCCAACCCACCCCAGGAAGAGGAGGCACCCACAGTCCGGCTCCCAAATATTCCTGCTCCCTCCACCGAACCCCAGCTTCCTCAGAACACCGGGCCCAGGCCTGCTTCGAAGCCTGAGAGGGAAAGGAAAACTCTGAAAGTAGGCCGTGCCTCCAGTAAGAAGGTTCTAGATCTGCAGGCCACACCTCACAGCCGGGAGCTCACTAAGCAGAAGGGAGCTAGGAAAAAACCTCTCGTGCAAAGAGAGCCGGCGAAAGAGTCTCCACACCCGAGAAAGAAGCCAACTGGGAACCCTGAGACAGCCCAGCAGCCAGAATCCCAGGGCAAGCCAACTCCTAGGAACGAGTCCAACCCGCCTGACTTGAGGTCTTCTCCCAGCCACACTGAACCAGTGCCAGCAGACCCCCAGAACCAGGAGAAAAACCGCAAAGCACACAAGCCCGGAAAGAAGGCACAGACCAACCCTACCCCGAAGGACGAGGCTCAGTCCATACGCACATCCCCCAGTGGAGCCAGGTCTGAGGGGTTAGCTCAAGAAAATGAAACTGCCCTCAGTGAGGATCAGCCAACCAGAGAGGGGCAGCCCCCGCAGGCCCCTCCTGAGGGAAGGGAACAGGCTCAGAAGAGAGAGGCTGTGGGGAAGGCCCCGGATGAGGAGATTGCGGCCCCTAGCCAGCTGCGGGCCAAGGAGACACAAGCCCATAAGGACCCCAGGGAGGTCAGACAGAGCTACGCCCAGAGGCACAGCATACTTGTATCTAAGCAGCAATCCAAAGAAAGACGAACCCGAAAAAATGGAGGTGTACCACAGGACAGAAATCCTACTGCCCCCCAGAATCAGATACCGGAGGAGGATCAGGGTAGCCGGACAGGAAGACTGCGAGCCAGGGGCAGCCAGAGTATCAAAGTGTAAGGCTCAGCTCCTCAGAAGCCGAGATCCTCAGAAGCTGTGCTGTCACTGGATGGAAAAGCAATGACTTCCTTCTGCAACCACTGGCCCGCACCTTGCTTTGGGGGTCGCAGAAGTCATCATAGCTCTGCTTCTCACGTGACACCTGACTGGTTGCTGCCATCGACTCAGTCAGTCTAGAACACTTGATGGTTGGTGTCATCAAGAGGTCCTCATGTCCAACTACGAATTTCAATGGGATTTCATGGCTCAACCCCGGGCAGATTGCCATTTTCCTTAGGAAAATTTGCTTCTAGATTAGAAATGTTCCTCATGCTTTTTTGCATTATTGGAAGGGGCTGCAGCAAAGGGAACTCTGCCAAAAGGAAACCTTGCAGTTTGTAGGGATGCCCAGCCTGCAGTTAACGTGAGGGTGCATCTCTACAAGCCAGACTTCCTTTTGTCTCTTTCCTCAGTTTCAAATGAATCCGTCCTTCTGTCTCCGAATGGGAATGTCATGGTCCATGCCTTCATCATGCCAAAGCGTCTGCTCGAATCCCTTAAAAGAAATTTGTGTGTGTGTGTGGGGGGGGGGGAATGCAGGGGAACCGGTTTTCATTCATCTCTCTAGTGTTCTGTTATATCCCTGCCAACGACTAAAGTACAGCCAGGGCCAGCCCTCAGGAAGCTATTAGCAGGAAGTATGTGTACATCTCATATTACCAGACTTCGGGAAGGGCACAGGGCTTTCAGAGAGATGAGGAGCCAGCTACTGGGCCTCACCAGGAGTCTCGTTATCTTCTGAACTAAGCCAGGGCCAAGGAACGCCATCCATCCTCACTTCTGTTGATCTCCATGCTGCCTCCATTCTTTGAACTGCAAATGGTTTAAAGCCATTCTCTCTACATAGCGGGGCGTGAACACGAACACCTCTCAAGTTACACCCGGCGGCATCTCGCACCTCTGTTGTAAAGGCACTAATCTAAATCATCCTTAATCCTAATATTTGAAAGAAAATCCAAGGAAAGACCGGTTTCCCCTCTGATCACACATTCATTTGGAACAAACAACTCTGGCCTGGGCATGGCTACCATAGCCCACTGAGCCCGCTGCTCTAGATGGAGGCTTACATTTCCAGAAGGAAGGATAACGGCAGTCAAGACAGTCAGCCCTCAGTTCCACTCTTTAATCATTGAATGGTAACTGTGAGTACAGGAATGTATGAAGCTATGTTTGATATCCCGTATTTCATCATGTAACGAATGACTAGAGCCTGTGTCTTGTCTGATACAAAAGCTATGTGCCCACAAAGCCTGTATGACTAGCGATAGTACTTCAAGTGCAGTAGAGGACATTGATATTTTTAAGATCAGGGATGTAAGGATGCCTCTCGGCAAACAAGACTGTTCTCGTAACTGTAATATTAGTAGTTATCTTCTGATTTATCTGCCTTCTCCAAGATAAAAAACCATAGGATGATTTTTTAAAGTAGTTTATGTTTATTAAGTGAAGCCATTATCAAGGAAGCCTTTGTAGAGCCTTTTCTCTCAGTCAGCCATAGTAATGGTGACTAGGTATGTAGACAGATGATGCTGATATGTATGACAAAGGTCCAATCCTACACCATGTAGTTAGGGTACCCAGGAGTCCCAGAACGTGCTCAGATGTATTTGGCACCCCCACAGATGAGAAAACCTGTTGGAATTTTTTTCTTCGCGCTTCTTTTATTTCTGCAGTTTGAAATTGTAGGCCTCAGACTCACTGCTGTTGGACATTTTGAAAGGAGTGGGAAAAACTGAGAGGATTTTGCTGCTAGTATTGATTTCCTTGCTGCAAGGAAAAATTTAATTTTCAATACAGAGTATAAATATTTAAAATGATCATTTTTCCGTCTACACCAACAGGCAGAGTTCACGTTGCCTCCACCTGGGTTTGTCAAAAAGCGGTCTTTAGAGAGGAAAAAAAAAAGCCAGGGTTGGCTTTAAAAGTCACTGTACTCACACTGCCGCCGCCTTAGGGAAGTCTGGCATTTAGCGTTCAAATGGTGGGGGCATTCCCACCAGGCATAAGAGCCTTCTTCACACATGGAAAGTGCTGAACCCCCACAAGACAGAGAACGCGCAATCACAACTCACAAAAGAGGGCGTAAAGGATGCCCAATGAGTATGTCAGAAACAATTTAACCTCGATGTAAGTTAAAACAGAACAGACCTTTTTTGATAGCAGGTTGGGACATATGAAACAGGTTAAGATCCATTCAGGTGAGGAAGTTAATGAGAATTCTTTTCTGAAGAACAGTTTTCCACCCTCTGTCAAAGAGTTACAGTTTACACGCCTCTTGTCTGATCATTTAGACCCAAGAGTTACCATGAAGAAATGTACACAAGAATGTTCATATCAAATTTATAATGAAGGTTAGAAATACTCTATGTAATGGAATTTTTGAAATACATTCACAGCATAGACATCCCCTTATGTTGTAGGCATGTAGAATATTACCTTATAACTGTGTAGAATATTCATTTGAAAGACAGTGTTCATTACATATGAGGGGGAAAGAGGGTTAAGAAGGTACAGTCCACTTAGCTCTTATGTTAGCTCCAGAGTGCTATGTTGTGACAATTTTTTTTCTCTCATTCATGTTTTTGGTACTTTCTAAATTTTCTGCCATGTCTATTTAGTCTATTTCAATTTGACATAATAAAGGGGCTTTCTACGAGTCCAAGGTGACCTGCCGAGAAACAGAATGGCCTCCTCTGATCATCAGATGTATCACCTTACAAAAAAAGCTTTCTATGTTGGGTGACTTTAAGAATGGATGGAACCTAAGTTTTTCTTTATGATCTATCATCCGCTTACAACAACTGGTCTGCTTACTGGTAATGAAGAATCCAGTTGCCTTTTTCATTAAGTAGCATGCTTTTGTAGTAGGAAATGGAATGTTCTTAGTATCCATTAGCTCCCTGGCCTAAAAGTTCCACAGATAGAAGTATATTTCACAGTATCGCAACCCAGTAGACACAACTACATAAAGGAAATAAAATATTCTAAGACACCCTTCATAGGTGATGGACTCATATTTACTATGGTGCTGAGTTTAAATTTTCTAAGTGCAGTAGGTTGTGGCCTACTAAATCAATTTCACATTGTAGTCTGCACTCCCTAGTTTGAAAAACGTGTGCACTGAGCCTTCTGAGCCTCAGCTTGGTCCGTTTCCTAGGGCCGTCTTGCCAGGTCTCCTGCTATCTCTGCCTTCAGGTTGACTGGCTAGTCTAGCCTCACCTCCTCCTGAGTTCTTCTCTGGGAGCCGGAGCCGGCATACTGTCAGCTCTGCCTTTTGTCATTATTGGCACCAGCCTGAATATATCCAAGCTTCCTACACATAGCTATAAGCTCTTTTATAAGCTTACAAAACACTTCAGAACATTCCTTATCAATGGTGATGCTACCACTAAACAGTCAACTCCCATGCCCTCAGCTCCATGACAACCCTATAAACAACACTGTTCCAATAAAGGAGCCTCCAAATTCCACTTCAGGTCACTGAGGTGCTGATACAGTATCTAGCACAGTATGTCTGTAAATGAATTTATATGTGTGGAAGGGTTTGAAATAACAGTTTTGTGTTTAAGCATCCAGAGAAGAGAACAAATGCCCGGCCCTCTTTCTGTGTGCTGATAGGAAGGCTGATAGGTAATGTTAGCAGTGTAGACTGCTAATCTCGGGGCCGACTGTGGGATGTCAGTCGTGAGCATGAAAATGATGTTAATGATTGTAACCTCAGAAACTCTGGGTCGCAAACAACACGGAATGTCAAAATGATCCCTGGAAGCTTGAGGCACACTATGCTCTAGTCAGGAGTGACTGAGTATACCGAAAGCGACCAGAACAATGTCTGCTTCGTGCTGAGTGAGCGTTCATCATCACTAACATGTAAACAGCAAAAGAATATTACATGTGATCATGAATTAGAGTGGGGCAATGTATCTCCTGTTTAATCTAAGTGGAGGTGTTAAGTGAAACTGCCTTCCCAGTAAATCCCTTTATGACTTCAGCCTTGTCTAAATTAAGGAGCTTAGGCAAAATTAGAATGAGATTAAAATCATTATATGTCAGTATAACAGCCCTGAGATGGGGGCTTCTTGGGTAGGCATTCACAGGCAGCCTGCCACTGCAGAAGACAAGGAGGGCCATCAAATCGGAGCCAATGGTGAATCTCCTTGTGACATACACATCAAACACTTAGGATAACAGCTGGCCTGTAGTACACGCTCAATAAACGCTATCTGTTCTTTTTATTGTTATCTCATGGATGACAGAGATCAAATATATTTTACTGTGTAGAGAGCAAATGCTGTCACATTGCCATTATATGTCTGGGTAACAGCTGTTCTGTTTTCTTTTTGTGGTGGCTTTTACTCCTGGATCTACCAACCCACTGTTTCCAAGAACAAAGCTAAACATCCAAGTGGAGAAAGGCTGAAAAGCCTTTGCTGGGGAATGACCGATAAAATAGTGCCTGAGAGAAAATTGAGAGAAAATTGTTCCCGAGGCTGAGCTGGGCCAGGTGCGGCAGTGTGAGCCTGGGTCCCAACTACTCAAGGGTCTGAGGAGCGAGGGTCCCTAAGTCAAGGGAGGTTCGAAGCAAGGGACTCCCTTTTAGATGTGGCAGTGTGAGGCGTCAGAAATATTTATTCAGATATATTGGTCAAAGGAAAGGAAACTCTGGGCCCGTGCTAAGGCTCCCTGTAGGTTTCTGTTCCCTCCTGGCTGTCACTGCTAGCTGCCTGTGACCCCGGTTTCCCATACACTGCAGATCGTATAAACCAAGCCTCCCCTCTTGACATTTGTCCCCCTCTATCTTTTATTTCCTTCAGAGCATCAACTGACAACTTTGTGATAAACTTACTCATTTTGTAAAACGTTCTGTCGTTATCGTACGTTTTAATTGGAACATTCTAGATTCCGTGTCTGAATGATGGTTTGTTAGTTGAGCGCCATTTGAAGACATTATTACAAAATACAAAGTCTGGAAGAAAGAAAAGTTTTGAACTTCATTTTCTCTGTATATGAATATGTTTTTGCACAGGCCTTTTCTCCTGGTGTGGAATCTGTATTTGTTTAAGTAGCTAGCTATCCCTTTGATTGGACACCGAAGAATAGAATAGAGCACCTCACTGTTCGAGTAGTTTAGCAAATGTATTCATTTTGCCATTGAAACATGAACATTATTACTCTATTTCCTTGGATTTATGAGATTGCTTCCTTTCTACATAGAATCTTATTTTGCTATGGAAAATTATCATGGGTATTATATGAAATGATTTTTCTACTTCCTATTATTCCTTTCTTAGTACACAGACAGACATGATTTTGAGATGCAATTCTGCCTTGGAAAAACAGCTTCTTTGGGTACCTTCAGTTTTGTGGAAATACTCCCTAATGAACCCAATGTTTTTCATTTCCCACCACAAATTGTGTAACTGTTCTATTAGAAATAAATATTTTACATTCTATAGCACATTATTGTCTTTTAATTTGTCTTGAGTCATTTTCATAATGTATATTTATATGCCTATTTCTTGTAAAGGGTTGTGGGAATTTACTTGTGCAAATTACTCTTAGTTAAAATAAAACACATGTTTTTTAGAGCCTTCTTTGTGTGGGAGGGAAGAAAAACGAATACTTTTGAAGTCATTGGGTTCTGCGAAAAAAAAATTTTTTTTCTGAAAACTGGAGCCTGTTTCCCAAGTCATCCATTTCCAGAGACTGCTTCTTTCAGAGAACTAGTTGAAATACAATTCCTTGTCAAACGTGTATTTAGGTATTCACAGAGTTTCCTTTTGAAAAATGATGAGTCCCGTGTGTTTGGAGAGTGGCCGCACGGCTCTGCTGCACGAGTTGTCTGACCACCCGAGAGACACTGGCCAACCCAGTGCCGCTCTCACTGTCCGTGCTATCCACAGCCTGGCCGCCACATAGCTGTTTAATCAGTCCTTACTGACCTGGGTGATTGCCCGCGCCTCCCCATCCTTGCCGCGGACTAGCCTCTCCTTCCCTGTGCGCGAGCCATCCTTTGTAGCCTGCATGATGCACTCTGAAGCGTGCACATACATGATTTGATCCTAGGTATTTTGTCTCCACCGTATGTGATGATTAGATTGGATTCTGCACGTATTCCTTTAAGATGCATTGTGCAAATAGTATTTAAGTCATTTGACTTCAAAGGAATGTGTCTAAATACAAGGTATAAGTCGTTTAAGATAATGTGGAACTACATTCCAGTTATTTCCATATCCTTCTGCACTCCCCTGCATCTGCTAATGATGCTATCCATAAAGCAACTTTAAAATCCACCACGCTTCATTAAACTCATTTACGCTTCACTGTAGGCATTTAAATAAATTTAACTGGCCTATATAAATGAAGGGCTTGCGTCTTTTGTGGACTATAAAGTAGTTTACATGCTTTCTAAGGGTTGCCTCAAGGTACACCTAAATTTGGATACTTCGACTTAAGATGACACTCAGAAAATTTGAGACAGTATTGCATTGTAACATGGGCAATTCTCTCAGTTTTTTTTTTTTTAACTGAGAAGGGAGAACTTTTGTCTTCTGATGTATTAAGAAAATTTATTTTAAATGATATGGAACTCTTTTTTACAGATTTTTAAGTCACTAAAGTTGTGGCATTATGATGTAGTTTAAATAATATAAAGACATTATCTGTGCCTCAGATGTTGTGTTGCTAACCAGTAAGACATTAAATGACATAGAATGGCAGTCGCCCTGCAGTGTCGGAGTGAGTGTGGCTGTGTTAAACCTTGGCACAGCTGGCTACGTCTTAGAAAGTGAGGAAAAGGAGCCGCCCATGTGAAAATAAGATTTTGAATTCGCTTATATATAATACGTTTCCATAAGAAAGATCCAGTAGATAGGACATTAGGGGTATACACATATATGTGATATATGATCTCCTCTATGGCAGTTGTTTCAATGAAATTGGTCTTCAGGTTTTTTTTGTTTGTTTGTTTGTTTTTTTTGGCGGGGGTGGGGGGGTGGGGGGTGGGTGGGTTTCGAGACAGGGTTTCTCTGTGTAGCTCCCGCTGTCCTGAAACTCACTCTGTAGACCAGGCTGGCCTCAATCTCAGAAATCCGCCTGCCTCTGCCTCCCAAGTGCTGGGATTAAAGACGTGCACCACCACCTCCCGGCCAGTTTCATCTTTTAAAAGTCTTTTTATTAATTCTTTGAAAATCTCATACACTGTGCCTTAATCATATTCCCCCTCCTCCCCCTAACTCCTCCCAAATCCAACCCTCTTCCATACCCACCCAACTCTTGTGTCCTGGTCAGTTTTTAAACACACAGAATCCTGTATACTCCTGAGCATGTGGCCAGCTGCTAATCAACCAACCTGGGGGCCACACCACAGGAGAGAACAAACGTCCCCACCCCCAGCATCTTCCCGTGGCAATAGCTGCTCAGCCTGGGGGTGGGGCCTCGTGGCCATCTCCATTCCTTCCTGGATTTCCTGAGCTGTGTACTGCGTCATAGATCCTGTGAGTTCATGTGTGCAGCTGCCCTCTTGCGTCTGGGAAACACTGCTTCTCTTTTACGCATCCACTGCTCCAGGCTCTTACAGTCTTCCCACTTCCCTCTTCTACAATGATCCCCGAGCCTTGGGGAGAGTGAGTGTGATAGAGATGTTCTATTGAGGACAAAGGATTCCACAGTCTCTGATTCCCTGCATCCTGACTGTTGGTGGGTCTCTGTGTTAATCACCATCTACTGAAAAAAGCAACTTCTCTGCTGAGATTTGAGGACTCTCCTGGTCAGGAATCACCTGGCTTCAGCTTACTGCTATGTCTACTTAGTGAAGTAGAAGGTTCTTCCCTGACTTGTGATCTGTCTAACCACAGGTCCTGATTACAGGCCAGGTACGGGTTCCATCTTAAGGAGCAGGCCTCAAGTTCAACCAGACAGTGGTTGGTGATGCCCACGGTACTTGTGCCACTGTTGCGTCAGGGGCATCTCTTGTCACTCCATTCGCTATCGTGGCTCTCAGAGTCCACAGCTGGGTGCGAGCGGCGATTGTTTCTCCTTTGGTAGCGTGCTACGTTCCAACACCGTGACAACTAGCCAAATCCAAGTTAGTGCCAGCCAGCTCACTTTCTTCCTGTTCTGTGACTTAGGGTTGCGGTGGTCAGCAGTAGGGTCTTACCGCTACGTTGGAGGGGTAACCAAGAGAAAGAGCAGCCCTAAGGTTTGGCAGGCTAAGGGGGCCCTACTGGTAACAGCTCCAGAAGAGGTGACGCAGGCCTGGCACTGAGCTTCTTATTAGCAAATGAAAAGATAGTGAAAACATGGAGTAGTTACACAAATTTTATTCAGTTTGGCTAGAATCATCTGGCCTTTTCCATAATGTTCCAATCAAGAGGACACGAGTTTTACGAAAGAAAGTAACAAACAAATAACCAAGCAAACATGGGCATACCTGCCTCCTCCATTATCCATCTATTTTAGCTACAGTTAATTTTAGGAGAGTGCTGCTGGAGAGTGTATATATGAGTGTGTGTGTGTGTGTGTGTGTGTGTGTGTGTGTGTGTGTGTATACACATGCCTAAGTACAGAAGCCAGAGTTAACTGGTGACCACCAAGCACCAAGGGTCCTCCTACCTATGTATCCACACACCCAGCCATGGGGTAACAGACATGCACTGCACAGCAGACTTGTGTGGGTGCTAAGGAACCAAACTCAAGTTTTATGCATCTATGACAGACCCAGAGCCATCTCTCCAACCTTAGCGCTGAAGTCTAGTTGTTTTTTAATTGAAAATAATTTTTCATAAACTATAGCCTGATTATGGTTTCCTCCCCCAGATCCTCCCCACCTCCCCACCCACCCAAATCCCAAATCTGTATCCTTTGTTTCTTCCTCTTCTTTCCTTCCTTCCTTCCTTCTTTCTTTCTTTCTCTTTCTCTCTTTCTTTCTTTTTTCCTTTCTTTCATTCTCTCTTTCTTTTGTTCTCCCTCCCTCCCTCCCTTCCTTCCTTCCTTCCTTCCTTCCTTCCTTCCTTCCTTCCTTCCTTTCTCTTATTAGAAAAGAAATGGGCACCTAAAAATAATAAAAATAAAAACAAACAAACAAATCAAAATAAGACAAAACAAATACAAAAAATCCAAAGAGAAAACCCAAGAAACATGCATCTGCAGAGATAACACACACTTCCACACACAGAAATCCCATGAAAATACAAAATGGGAAACTATTTTATATAACAGAAAATGTTTTGCTTTTATATAAGCAGAAGACTTGTAAGGTAAAACAAGCAACCAACAACAAACCAACACACATACACACACACACAAACACACACACACACACACACACACACACACACACACGAGTTTGTGTTAGCCATCTATTACTGGGCATAGAGCCTACCCTTAGTATGCTTTGTATACCTAGTGAGACTTCATTAGAGAAAGCTAATTTTTCCTTTGCAACTAGTTATCAATTGAAGACAGACAGCGTCTGGATTAGGCATGGGGCCTGTGTCCACGTCCCCTCTCAGCACTAGGACAGCATCGGGCCCAGACCTGAGCAGGCCCTTGTACATGCTGCTGCAGTCTGTGTTCATACGTGTGTGTCAGCTCCATTGCATCTAGAAGGCCTTGTTTTTTGGTGTCCACTATCCCATCTGGCTCTCCCAATCATCATGCCCCCTCTTCCTCAGAGTTCCCTTAACCCTGAGAAGGATGTGATAGAAACCCAGTCAGGGCTGAGGGTTCAAGTTCTCTTGCTCTCTGCACATCGTCCGGTTATGGGTATCTGTATACTACACATTCCATCTAGGCAAGCAGTGAGCTCTTAACCCTGATACTTGGGCTAACCATACTTCTGGCTCTTTGTGTAAAACTGATTCCGTGCCTCGTGTTCATTACCTGCCGCTCAAGGCATTTGAATGTTTTCTTCCTTTAGATCTTTAAACTTCTGATAATCTCTCCACCGTACAGAGGATCTCCTTCTCGCCCCAGCCCCCTCAGAGGACTGCTTTTGACCACCATGCTGTCTCTATCCCTTTATCTGACTTCACTGTATTTGTCACCTAACCTTTAAAAATGTTTCATTTGTCTGCCTGCAGCTTTAGTAAAGTCCCCCCAGGTCAACGAGTTTCTGTTTATTCCTTTGCCTCCATCATCCACAAGACATCCACCAGGTGGTAGGCGCTCCAGAAATATGGATCGGATGAATGCTACCAAGAAGACTTGGGGAAGGATGTTCCCACATGCACTCCCTTTTGATCAGTTTTGTTGTGATAAGTATGGTTACCTTAATGTACCTCTTGAGACTCCTCTTTACCTAGAATTTCTGGGCTTTGTGCCCGGACCATCTACTGCACCAGAGAATCACTCTCTGCTCATACAGGTGCTGGGACGCGGAATTCTAGACTCTCCTGCCAGGGTTACTTTGCAGTAGTGTTCGTTTTCTATTATTAGATTCAGATGATCACAATTGGGTTCAAGTTTGTGTTCAGTTCCAGCACACAGCACAGATACACAAAGGACAGTTCCCTGCCCTTCCCCCACCTCACCCCACCCCCTTCTCCTCTAGTGTTTTCTTTGAGACTGATCTCACATAGTCTAGCCTGGCTTCAAGTTCTCTTTTTTGCTAAGGATAACCTTGAACTTTTGACCCTCCAATCTCAACGTCTCAAGAGCCAGGCTTCTAAGTAAATGGCTGCCACCACTCCCAGCTGCTCAGAGCCGGGGGGGGGGCCGGGGGGGTCACACCCAAGGCTTTATGTATGGTAAGCCATCACTCTAAACACTAGCCTCGAGGGCTCATGATTTTACAGGTATTTCTATCCTTGGGCCAGTCACGGCTGGGCTGTGTGTACAGTGCTTCCATCTGTGGGCCGAGTTCCAGATACCTTCTTTGCAGTTTCTCACCATGTCAGAGAGCCCAGGCCTTGTCTTCCCAGCTCAGAAGACCTGCCTTCCATCTTAGGTCGGGGGTGTGAGCTCCAGCCCCCGGGGCCTCCGACTTCTGGGCATCTACGCCCATTTGCCCATTTCTGGCTTCTCACATTCACCTAGAACTGTTTCTTTCCTGATACAAAAGATGCTTCTGCTGTACATAAATGTTTCCTTTTGTCTTGGGTGAGGGTTAGTTTCCCACATCTCTTAATTAAGCATATTAACTAAAGATATGTGTGGGAGTTATTTATTTTAGCATTTTGTAAGCAATGTTCCTGAAATGTTTGATGCTTCCATACACCTCAAAGACCTGAAACTCAGGATCTATCTTAAATGAGCAGGACTAGGAATGTGTATTCTACATCTCTGGGTTTTCTAATGTTTTAAAGGAAAGGTTCCATATAAATTATGAACAATTCCTGTTCCGTTGAACTTAATCTTATTAGAATTACATGTTTTAATTTTTTTTTTGTCTAGGCTTTCAGGAGGCTAGATAAACTGTAATTATAAGGGTAACTTTAAAAATTAAAAGCCATTGTTGTTTATTTTTTATTACATTCTTCACAATATTAATGCCAAACCTGTGCTGAGTACTGGTTACCTTCCAAGGGCTCGTGCCTTCTGGATGCTCTCGGCCAACATTAATTTTATCATTACTGTATCTTATTTTCAAGTTGAAATGAACAAACTAAGTACACAATTTCTTGTGTTTGAACAAAGAATATAAAACATTGCTGTCACATTAAGAAATTTTCTCTTGTATGTTTCATTCCCAAATTTATGTTTTCCTCACCAGATATGAAGACATCTTACCTGAAATCCGAAGACTATCCTAGGAAGTCCAGTACATTTGAATTCTTGGATTCAACAGACAGAAACTACTTTACTAAATTATGGGCCAAACTTTCATCCAAAAAGTCACCAGTGGTAAGGGCAGGGCAGGCGGGGTAGAAGTGATTATAGAACCGTGAAAGGGTTCAGGGTCTGAACATGTTGGCGCATGCCTTTAATCCCAGCACTCGGGAGGCAGAGACAGGTAGAACTCTTGAGTTTGAGGCCCGATGAGATTACATACTGAGACCCTATTTTAAAAACTGGGGTTGGACGTGGGAGTGGGCAGGGGTGGGTGAGGGGAAGAAGTTGGTGATTATTAAGTTTTCTTAAACTATGTTCTCACATCTGTGAGCTGGACAAGATTCTTTCTCCCCCTGCAACCCCATCTCTAGGAATAGCTACTGTCTTTAAAATTGAATTTTCAATGTAAGTTTTTAGTACCGTTTTCTCAGGCTCCCAGTAAAAACACTGCACCCAACTCTGTTTTGCAGTAGGAAAGCACTGTAATAAAACAAACACAGTGAAATGTATATTTCAAGGGGCAAGTTGCTCTGAGCTGGGAGATGACTATGAGTGTCTGGGGAAAAAATCAAGTCCACTCCAGAAGTGTGTTTTATGGCAGCGCTGTATAAAGCAGTCCTGTAACGTTGTCCCAACTCAGCTCTCTGGGAACATCTGGAAATTGGGCCATGTAGGAATGTCTAATATGGGTTCAGAGTAGGTTGTGCTCATTTTAACGAGTAATAATTTTTCATGTAATGATCTGGGAATGCAGAGACTTAAATAATTACAGTTGCAGAATATACCTGAGGTGGTTTGAATAGGAATACCTCCCAGAGATTCATGTGTATGAATAGTTGGCCCATAGGGAACAGCACTATTAGGAGGTGTGGCCTTGTTGAAGTGGGTGTGGGCTTGTTGGAGGAAGTGTGTCACTGTGGAGGTGGGCTTTGAGGTCTCATTTGCTCAAGCTCGGCCTAGTGTGGCACACAGTCTCTGCTTGCTGTCTGTGGAACTCTCACCTTCTCCAGCACAATGTCTGCCAGGACACGGCCATGCTTCTCGTCCTGACTGTAATGGTCTAACCCTCTGAAGCTGTAAGCCAGCCCCAATGAAATGTTTTCCTTTTGTAAGAGTCAGGGCTGGAGAGATGGCTAAGTGATAAAGAGCACTGGCTGCTCTTCCAGAGGACCTGGGATCAATTCCCAGCACCCACATGGCAGCTCACAACTGTCTGTAATTCAAGCAAAATACCACAATGCACATAAACAAACAACGCAAATAAATAAATAAATAAATAAATAAATAGTTGCTGCAATCATGGTGTCTCTTCACAGCAATAGAAAATCTAAGATGGTACTGAGTTTCTAGTTGTCATCTTAAAGCCAGCAAGTTACCACACCACCTTCCAAAGTCAGAACCAAGATCAGTGGTCAAAAGAATCAGTGGTTCAGGTCTTGTGCTGTGGTGGAAAGGGACTCACTTGAGCCTTCTGTAAGCCATGACAGCTGCTGGGAATCCTGAGTGCATGAAACAGATGTTTCTGCTTGGCTTTTCTGTGTGGCCTCTTGCACTGCCTTCGAGGGCAGGCCTGCCCCTCTCACCTACTCACGCAGAAGCACTCCCCGGCATTCCCACAACTTCCCCCTGGTTCTTCAGTTCACACTGCTGACGACAAGAGTGGAGTGGGTCTGACTGACTCCGTAGCCGTGCCTCTCAAGCCTGACTAGACTCTGCAAGTCCCCCCAGTGCAAGGGCTCCAGATGATGGCCTTTTAGCGGCAGCCACATGTCGTGAGCTCGTAAGTGTCTGTAAAGAATGGGAACTGGTGCCATGATGCTTGAATTCGGGGAAACCATAGAAGTCAGTCAAATCTAGAATTACACCTGCTCACCAGGATTTACAAGAAATCAAACATTAGCAGTGGAGACCACTCTCCATCTTTAGATTAAGAATCCAAAGGCTTAAAAAATGTTCAACATCATTAGTCATTAGAGAAATGCAAATCAAAACAACCCTGAGATTTCACCTCACACCAGTCAGAATGGCTAAGATTAAAAACTCAGAAGACATCAGGTGTTCGCGAGGATGTGGAGAAAGAGGAACAGTCCTCCACTGCTGGTGGGACTGCAAGCTGGTACAACCACTCTGGAAATCAGTATGGTGGTTCCTCAGAAAACTGGACACGATACTTCCGGAGGACCCAACCATACCACTCCTGGGAATATACCCAGAAGATTCCCCAGCATGCAATAAGGATACATGCTCCACTATGTTCATAGCAGCCTTATTTATAATAGCCAGAAGCTGGAAAGAACCCAGATGTCCCTCAACAGAGGAATGGATACAAAAAATGTGGTATATATACACAATGGAATACTATTCAGCCATTAGAAACAATGAATTCATGAAATTCTTAGAGAAATGGATGGAGCTGGAGAACATCATACTAAGTGAGGTAATCCAGTCTCAAAAGAATACCCATGGTATGCACTCACTGATAAGTGGATATTAGCCTAGAATCTTGGAACACCAAAGACACAATTCACTTACCAAATGATGTCTGACAAGAAGAAAGGAGTGGACACTGGTGCTGGAAAGGATCAAAGCATCAGTGTAGGGGAATAACAGAAGAGTGAAGTGAGAAGGGATGGATGAGGGAGCAGGGGGAGGGAAAGGGGCATGTGGGACCTTTGGGGGGTGGGGAAACCAAAAAAAAAGGAAATGAAATGTAAATATAGAATATATCCAATAAAAAAATTTTTTTTGAAAAAAAAAAAAAACAGACAAAACTTCTCAAAGCTCCCCCTGTAGCATCGGCTTCCAGGGTTTAAAGCTCCACCCCCAACATCACAGACACCCTCACTCATCCGTGCTGACACGTGCCCTGACAGCCAGGTCTGCCCCACATCACGGTGAGGCAACCTGATTGACACCGTTCAGAATACACACCACTGACGTGCACGCTTTGCCCGCGAGTGTGCATTCATGGTTTGCGTAGTTAGCGTTTATTTAAATAGGCTCAGGCAGTATGATCTGTTAGGAACCTTACATGCCTTTTAGATGGGCTTTTCTCAGGTCATGGCCACCAGACCAGGTCCCAGGAACCGGGGACAAAAACACATAAAAGCCCCAGTCAGTGCTCTTAACTGTGATCCATCCCCATTAATCACTGTCATCCCAGGGAGGAAAGCTACAGTAAAGGTGATGTGTAAGTAGAAGGGGTGGTCTAGGTGGTGACAGATGAGGGAAGGGGCGGTTGCCGTGGTCACCTGCTGTTGAGTACTGTGTCAGTTACCTCTGCCTCCTCAGGGCACCCCCTTGAGCACAGTGGGTATTGGGGTGTGTGTGTGCATTGCATCGTATGTTAGAGTATGCATTTGCCAATCAGTGATGGTGATGGTGTGCAAAGCTCCTCTGCCTCCCTGTACCCAGGAGGAGGTCCAGTGTAGCAAGGACTTTCCATAGAAAGCAAATGACGTCCTCTAAGGACTGACCATCAGTCTCCTTGAGAGATGGCGCCAACACCATGCTGCCTTCACACAGCATTTGCAATCTAAAGGGGCTTTTTATTCTGTCTTTTTCTCCTTTTTGGTTTTTCGAGACAGGGTTTCTCTATGTAGCTGTGGCTGAACTGGAACTCACTCTGTAGACCAGGCTGGCCTCGAACTCAAGAGATCCTCCTGCCTCTGCCTCCTGAGTGCTGGGATTAAAGGCGTGTGTTATCACCACCTGGTTCTAAGGGGATGCTACCTTCCTCCGTTTCCATGCCAAACAGAAGTTTCTACATGTTGTCGGAAGGTTTTAGTGGGATGGAGAAAGTAATTACAATTTTTGTATATCAAGAATCTATCTCAAAATATCTAAAAGGAAAAAAAGGTAGATATCTTTGTTCCTTTTGGTGTTTTGACTGTAGATTTAATATGTCCATGTTTTCATTGAAAACTATAAAGAAAACTGTTAAACTTGAAAAAGTTCTGGGCCAATGGGATAGCTCAGCAGGGGTGGGTGCTTGCCCTGAAGCTCAATCCCAGAACACACCTAATGGTAGGAGATGAGGACAGAGTCCACAGACGTATCCAGACGCACACTGTGGGTACATGTCACTCCTCTGCACGCAAACAATAATAATGATTTTTAAAA